>VYZQ01051857.1:0-14069 GCA_013400655.1 Mystacornis crossleyi
TGGAAGAAAACTTGATGTCCACTACAACTCACTTTCTCAATGTATTTCTCTAACCATTTAAAGATATTCAGGACACTTTATGACAGTAGTTTCTGGCTAGAAACATCGTCTTTCAATATATCCTTTGTACCCTTCACATGCCTTTTCCCATAAACTCTCTGTTTGAGTCTGTTTCGAAATAAAACATTCTAGTCCAATCTCAAGTATTTTCACTCCTCTCTAAACAGTACATTCATGTACAAAAGGAGCTGGAAATCAGTGTTAGCCACCAGTAGATGTGACCTTGAAGTCATACTGCAGAAGCAGGTCATAGTTTTGAGGCAGCTGATTAATTGCAGATAGAGCAAACCTTTTGAAACCTTAACCATATGAGAATATTTACTTCATGTGATTCATATGTAAAACCTGCTTAGAACAGCACTTTAGGAGAAATTTCTGGTCTGAGCTCACTCTGTCAACTTACAGAAAGAAAATATCTGAGGTGTGCTTCTAGATGTAATCTGGTCTCAGCAGCTACAAAACACTATTCAATCTGAGATGAATGCAATAGTACTTGGTAAATCCCAAAGACACACGAAGGATCCAGAGATGGAAAGAATGCCAGACTCTTACACATGGAATCTGCATTATTTTAGTGAACAGAATCAAATTCAGTGTAGAGGCTTATTTTCCATGCAAGTCAGACCTATGAAAAGCTAAATCATAATGCTATCGGATTACAAGAGTTCAATGATTTCAAATTACAAGAAGTGCTTATATTGCCACCTGCTGGGCTTTGTTGCTTTATAAGCACACAAGACAGATCAGCAAGCACATTGTTTTTCAAGTGTCTCTTGCAGATACTGGGTTGCCAATAATTTAAAGTTGAATGAACAGAGAGAGTCACAGAAAAAAAAATACAAAACAAAACTATCAGTGTTAATGTGCTAGTGGTTCCAACAGACTACTTCTCACTAATCCCCAAATCCCTCTTCAGAAAACCGACTCTTCAAACTGGTCTTTATTGAAATTCAAGTAAATCCATTCTTAAGGTCCATGTTTGGTAACTCTTACCACATGTGAAAGTACCTGTTTACAAGACAGGGCAAAAATATATTTGACATACTGAATAAGGGGGCTGTTTTGCTACAGTTTGATATCGAGTACTACAAAGACAGGGTAACAATAAGTATTTGAACCCTTTTTAATAGAATAATTTACATCACTTCTATGCCAAATGTTTTAGTCGCTTCTGTTGTTGTACAAATACTGTGGAGTGCTGTGTCTGCTACTGTGAGCCTGTCACAGTTTCCAGCTGTAATCAACTGTGACAAGGCAGCCATCATTTAGTTCTGTTTTACACAGTGCAGTTCATCTACAAGATGATGCAGCATAATTGGTGTAGATGTGAGAGATGGCCCAAACTGGTGACAAGTTTGCAGCAAACAAAGTGCTTCCTGAACACCTTTTCTCTGTTTAGATTTAGAAAAATCATGAGAGTGGAAACTAGTAGAAAACTGCTGCATATGGGACTTTGCCATTAAAGTGCCATATGTTCTGTGATGATAGTATTTTTTCTTCCACAAAAATAACTCTTAGGAAACAAGTGAAATTAAATCTAAGAACACAATAGATCTGGGGGATTTCTGAATCTAAAAATTCTTTGGATTAAATAAAAAATGAGGTGGGAAATTCAAAAATCAAAGTTAAAGATATAGTTTGGCCCTCTACTTTTACTCCTAAACAAATTTTGGTCCCTTGACCATTATGCTGTTGAACAGGGACAAACAACTTCTTAAAACTAGCAAAAGATCCAATCATAAAAATGCTCAGTTTTCATCTGTGTAATTTCTTTGTTCTTTCCAATTCCCAGGTCAGAGGATTTATGGCTGTTTAATCAAGTTTTTATTGGAAAACATGTAACTGAAAAATGTGTTTCACATGTATGTTTGACATTCATCAAAGGATTCTAGCCTTCTACTTCTCTTAGACATTAGGTGATGCACTCTGAGAAACAAAACATGAGTGGAAATACCTGGGGATTTTTATAGGGCAGTTCAGCCAGGTGCAGTTCAGAACAAGGGACATGACACATGCTGCAAAATCTGTTTGCAAATAGAATGTGTTAGCTTATTTGGATCATCATGGTTAAAGTGCTTTCGAGGTCAGAACCTGGTAAGTTAAAGTTAGCTGGACATTTAAATGCAGTCCTGCAGACTGTAGCATGGCAGTGTGGTCGGACAGCTTCAGCTGCAGCTTGTCCTTCCAGAAAGGCAAAAATTTCCTCACTGACCCAAGTGGAACTGATCAGAAACATCTGTATTACCACAAAGTGGAAAAGCTGTGGGTATATGCTGGAACTCTGCTCTCAAGAACTGGCATCCTTTTCCTGCTCCACTCTTTACTCACTGCAAACATCTTGCTTGCATTGAAGACTGTCACTCCCAATGCCAGATGGGTTTTCATGACCGTTTTTGCTAATGAGAGGAGTGAAGCTTTGACACACCTTCATGTTGATTTTATCCATTAAAAATACCTCAAAATGGTTCTGCAAGGGCTCGTTTATTTTACTAGGATGATACTGTAGATTTTGGACCAAAAAAGAATAGCTACTTCATATGGGTACTTTAAACTAATTACCTGTATGAGTGTAATTTCACTCTACACAATTTTCTACATGATTTTATTTAAATGAATGAAAACATATGATGAAAATAAATTTGGAAAGAAAATGTGAAGGTCTACCACATAAGCGAGCCAACCAAGTCACAAGCAAAACAATCATCTATCTACAAAGAAAGGTGTTGTAAACAGGTTTTGCACATGAAAAGAAATGCAGACTCAAGCTGTGGATGATACAGACAGATGCAGCCTGAAAACTGGACTAAGGACACTCTCAATAAATGGAAAAAAACAGAAAAAGGGCTGTGTTTTATTAAACATTGACTTCAAATAACGGAGTTTATCTTTCCATTTATTTCAGGTTGGATTGCTGGAACTGTGTTTTAAAGAACTGCCAGCTATTAACGGTCAGAGTTGTCCTCCCTGATCTTTTTTTGGAGTGCTGTGAAATTCCCAGGCTTGCCTGGAACGTGCTGACATTTAGTATGCCCCCTAGACAAGGATGTTATTCTGGAGTCACTGGCTAAGGACACTGGGACTTAGGCTACCACCTCACCTTCTCCATAGACAAGTTTTCCCTTAGAATCACAGTCTACTTATACTTGAGAGGATCACATTCAGGAAAAAATCAAACTATAGATCTGATAAGACTCCAGAAATTTCTGCTTAGTTCTAATAAAAAGCCCTCAAAACATTCATAACACACATATATATATAATTGCCGGAACTCTACTGGATAGAAGCTCTCTTCATTCTTCAGTCTTAGAAATACTATGCTGCCTAACATTACACTTGTCCTGTATTCATCATCAAGCCCACAGACCTTCTTCAAATCCTTCCTAATATGTGACAAACTCTTGCACAAGCCAGCAGCCCATTCCATCATTTATATAGCTTACAGTTCTCTAGTAAAACACAGCTGGATCTCTTGATATATCTAGGCACGTAACTTCTTTAACCACAGACGCACAGGAGGAGAAAGGCCTCTTACCTCCCTTGAAAAGAAACTGCCTGTCCAGACCACTTCATACCATAGTCACATTCCTGACAACTGTCTATTCTCTCTGGCATTTGGGTCAGCTTCACAGACCAAACTGCATGGAAAACACTAGAGAACCTGCTATTTTCCACAGCCTTTTTCAAAAGAGCCAAGACAAGCTGACATGGGTGTCTTTCCTTGTCTTTTCAGAAGTCTAAATTTTGCTAAAGGTGATGTTCTGAAAGCTGTACTGGTATTTTTAGTGCCACATCAATGAGGAATTTGGTACCTAGTCTGTTATGTTACCTACATGAGATGAAGTTTGTAAAACATGCTTGGGATCCTGGGCATGTCAAGGTTAAGTATGCAAAAGTGGAATTCTGTGAGTGCTCCTTTCTACCCTTGTACTTGGTTTATGAAAACTCAGAGCTGAAATACGGCATGCACGACAGATCAAACAGCCTGTCTTCTCTTTGAGAAGCTGAACAGACTGAGCATCTTTATTCTCATTGCCACAAACCTGTTTTCCAAGATGCATACTCCTTTTACATCTTCTCTTCTGATCTTAAGGGATTAAAAACTCTCCATGTGACTCTGCTATGATTTGAGTTCATCCAGCTTACAGATTTGTAACACGGAGTGTAGAGTGTGATCCATGTTCCCTACTCTGGCTTCCTCCATTCTGCACACATTTTGCAGCCTCATGGCAATACACTGGGAAGTTTAAGTTCTCCAAAAGGTATTCAGAGAAGATACCTCTTGCAAGTCCAAATGAATCAAGTAAGCCTAAATTGTAGAAGAGAGGACATAGGGAGGAAAACAACTACAGGGAAAGCTATGGTAGCTAACAAACCAGCACTTTTACAAAGAAGGAATATGATGCCTGGAGACTGGAGAAAGAGGTCTTAGAAATCTGCTTTTATCACAAGCTGTATCTGGCAGAGCCCTTATTTTACATCTTTCCAATCTTTAAACCTGGTATAAACAGACAGCAGTAAGTATGAGTTGTTCTGAATTGGCTGTCTTTCAAAAATAAAGTGTGAAACTAACCTGAAACAGCCAGTTTCCTAACTATTTAGATTTACAAGTCCTATGAGCTAACCTAGGTAAATCTTTTTCCCTTTAAGGTGCCAGAGAAAGCAAGGAAGGCAAAGCACTTACTTGTTTTGGGATCAATCTCCTCTTTCTGATGAGACTAGCAGTTTATCTTCCATTTGAGACTGTATATAAAATTTCTTTGTCCAGAGATCTCTCAATGCTGCTCTGAAGACCTCCTTATCACAATCTGATTTGGCAGTCTGATTCAGCTTCCAAATACAGGTACAAATCCTAACCCAATTCAAACATTCTTACCTTATGAAGCAGTTCACTCTTGTTATTTACGTGTTTGATTGGGGGGGGTGTCACATTCTTGGAAAGATGGCACCATTTTAAAAATATATGCATCTTTCATTATCTTCTTTTTTATCTGCTACCTTTGAATTCTTGAATACCTAACACAGAGATACCACTGGTTACCTGCAATAATTTTCTTTTTTGTCCTGAAAAATATATGTCAATTATTATATTTTAGGGTAATCTGGAAGAATCTTAAGAGTCCAGTGTTCTACAGGCTATACTGTAATACAAGGCTGGCCAAAATTTATTCATATTAGACCTATGCCTATGCATAATTTCTTTTTTAAAAGTTTTTTGTAAAAATCCTGCCACAGACAATCTACTGAAAATTTCAGTAAACTGAAAGTTCTCAGCTTCTTACTTCTGAGTTTGACTAGCAACAAATTCCTGCTCGGAAATTGTTCAGCTGTTTTCTTCTGTGAAGAAGTATCTTTAATCTGGATATGTACAGGCTATCAGGGAAGTACTTATCCTTTTTTTTTTGGACAGTTAAATAGTCTGGGCTCCTGGAGTCTCACTCGTCAGGTAAATTTTCCTGTTCCATTGTCAAGTCTTTCTTCTCAACTCTGTGAGGATTATAAAATTTTTTCTTAATTGAAAATGAGACAAGTTTTTAATAGAAATAATAGATTTAGGAGGAGTACCTAACCCTTGCGTGCTCCAGAGGCAACAATACTGTGTATGTCAGTTACGATATTGACCAGGGAATAAACAGTAACAGCACAGAAGAATTTAGACAGTCCCTCAGTTAACTTCTTGGAGGGTTTTCCAGGCTTGTGGGTTTTGTTTTTTGGTGGACTTCAAGCCCCTGTTGAATCCGGCTTTTGCACAATCATACTGTGTAGATGAAGGTGGCATGTCTCCAGATACAGCAAACTCATTTGTACCCACTGTGGTTGACACAGTTCAGAAGTACAGATTTCAGAAATCTTATCCCCACTGACCGTGAAGCGAAACTAATCACAGGACCCTCAAAGAAAATACTGATTCAGACAAAAGCCGACCTAGAATTCCTTCTTCATGGACCAGCTCCCTCCCAATATTCTCAACTATGAAATTCTATTGTTAAGCACACACAGGCTTTGAAAGCTTGTGTGCCATCATAAAAAAATGCACAATCCAATTTGATTAAGACATATACATGTGTCAGCATCTGATCATCCTGAACCCACATACTACTGTAGGATTTGTTTCAGTGAGAACAGAATCAAGTATCATGTTTACAAATCCTGGACTAAAGCTTAAGCATTCAAAATGTCAGTAGTAATACTGAAAACATCATTTCTACATGGTGTTATATGCTTTCTAGGTCTGTGTCCTGCAAAGAGAATTCACAGATCCATGTAAGTGCCTGCTATCTTTAAATAGAAACTGACATTACATTTACTAATGTTTTTGTTCCTCAAGCTGTGGTCTATTCGGTCCTAGTAGTCTTTAAGGAAAAAAGTCCATGAAATTGTTTTGTTCAGGCCTAACTAGGCTTTTTTTACTGCTGCCCTAAGATGCAGGACCTTTTGAAGTTTGTATGGTAACTATGACATTCCCAACTCAATAAATTATAACACTTGACATATAATACTTATCTGCAGTTATGGATTCTTTCATTAATGCCCAGTTTCTGAAGTCTGCAGTAAACTCTTCTAGCTTGACTATGATGTTTGGATTTGCTTTTATAAAATGTCTCATTTTTTATTTGGAACTCTTAGATTCAAATGGCTGAACTAAAACGTAAGTCATGGCTTTTATTTATGATCTGAAAGTGCATGCTCATTTGTTTAATGTGATTGAACTTTGCTTGTCAGTCCATGTCCTGATTTTCTGTATATTTTGTCCAGGAGCAGTTTTAGCTGCTATCAGCACAATTGTGGGAAACTAGATGAAATGTCACTGATTTTGAAGCACACGATGATGTTTTCCAGCTCTTTAAATATATTGTGGCAGTAGGAAACATGGGATTCAGCTGGAAATAACATTGACCCAGCAGTGGATGACATAAGGTTAAATGACAAATCACTAAAGTACGGAAACAAAGGAAGCAAAGTAGCTCAATTTCTCATTTCCTTTCCCTCTCCTGCAAAAAAATTCAGAATGATACATGCCAAGCAGTAATGACAAATGCTCATAAGATCTCATTTTAACTCTGTTGAGAGCAAACCATGAAGGCACTCTCAGTGCTTCTCCCAGTGAACAAAGCTTTCTTTGAACTCATCATCATCATTGGCACACATACCAGAGCTGGTGAGCTCAGGAGAAAAGCTTGTGACAGAGTAACCTTGGGATGTGAGTGACAGGCTGAAATGGAACAATATGCACCCGTATGTCAGTGATTTTTGTATTTCCACTTACTTTGGAAATCATTGCTCCCATGAAGTTGTGGAGGGAAGGGTATGCTACAACCACTGAGATCTTTCTAAGGGCTCTTGTCTCCAGCTGAATTCCTGCATGCTGTGGTCTCACCATCAGCTCTCACAGCCCAATGCTGCCTTTACTCCGTGAGTGGTAAGACTCACCATTTCTCAAATCCCACATTAAATTCAGAGCTCAGCAGCAGTCACCTACTAGCAGAGACAGCTCTTAGTTTGCCATACCCTCATTTGACTTCCTTAATAGGTGATGTGGAACACATACTCTAAGCTTATGGCTGCAGGAGTTCCCACACAATGATATTTCTGGGTAAGACACAATGTACACTTAGTATTGGTGCTTTTTACTGTTTACAAGCATTCAGGTCATCAGGCAGATTTTACTGCTTTTTGGGAAAAAATTCCAGAAACCAAAAAATATACAAGTGTAGAGCTGACAATGAAACACACAAGAACTGTTCTGGGTGAAATTTCTGAGAGATTTGAAATCATCAAGACACTAAGTCCGACTTTCAGAATGACATGGGGACTCTGACATGTGAATCCCACCAAAAGGCAGAGCTAAATTCTTAATGCCAAACACTGCAGTGACTCTGCAACCACTTAATTTCTTTAAAATATGGGTTTGCTTTTGAAGTGACTGTAGTGAATCTCTCTGCCAATGAGGCAGATGTAGCCAAAAAGTACTTATCATGTCTCAGAAAAGAGAGTATTCCAAGAAGAGGAAAAGGGGACACAAAGGTGAGATTGTGTAACATCCAGAATCCTCCAATTACCAAACAACTTGTCAGTGGACCAGCACTTGGTATGACTTGGAACAGCCTCAGGGGCTTGCAGTGTATGTTGCCAGCCAGCAGCTCTTAGGAGCCAGTCTAGCAATCACAAACCAGTGCCCCTGTTCTTCTCCCCTCAGGCCACATGCCTCATCCCAGCCAAAAGGAGGAGCGAGGGCACTGGTCCAGCTCCAACAGCACCTCTCCTTACACTGGAGACACCAAGAACAGATCTGCAGGGTTTACACAGCTTTGTTCTGTAGAACAGAAACTGAACCTTTGACTCCTGAAGATATCTATCTACAGACTACACAATCCTCATTTCAAAGATGAAAGGGCTGCTGAGGTACCACTGATTGTTTTGGAAATTATTTTCACCAAAGAATGCTGGTACTTCTCCAGTCTGAATTAACAGCCTGCCAGGGTTGGAGCCAGGAGCATTTCTCTAATAACAGAACAATGATATTACTTCTTGTTTCACTTACTCCACAAATCACACAGCTTGATAGCTTGGAAAAGAACAGTTCTTGGTACCCATATTTCATTTCAGTGTATATGAAAGCATGCTTACTTCCTCTGATTTGTAAGTACAATAGTAAGTGTGAATACTCTGAGAAAAGTCACATTAATCACGTAATACATAACAGACAACTCTAGGCCTTAAGCCCATACATGAGGTACAGTTTCTTTCCTATCAGGAAGCCTAGATTGCTAGTTCACAACTTGTACTGGATTTTGTCATACCGTTTGAAGAACCTCACCACTTAATAAAATGCTTCAGAGTAAGTAAAATAATAATAATTGCTCTCTGCTGTACCTTGTAAAAGGGAGTATTACTTCCTTCATGTGTTTAGCCTATTCGTATACCAGTGTGTTTTGGCACTCATTCCTCTACATAATGTAACAGCATTTTTCAAAATAGCACCTTCAAACACCTTCCCCACAGCCTTCTGGTATAATACGTACCCTTCCTGTCAGCACTGGCACTCTGTTATGGCTACACTTGGTACAGAGGGCAGGGTGGTATTTTATGCCAGCCATCTGGCACATCATGCTTGTTTTGTCTTGACATTAAAATGTTTCCTTTTATGAAGTTCATGACCAAGATGTGCTTCTCAAATTTTCTGGCATGATCAGTTTACTGAGCTGAGGATAAATCACATGGTCAGTATCATTCTTAAGCAAGAAGAGGGCACTTCTGGGTGTTTTTAAAAAACAGCCTGTGTCTTGCTTCTACCACATGACTAGGTCCCTTTATATGGGAAGGTATCACTTGTAGCAGTCAAGGACTTCATGAAATGCAGTTACATAATGATGTGAACACTGGAGTGCTCCAAACAAAAAACCTGAAAAACCCAAACAAAAATGAACAAACTTAAAGGAGCTACTTGGTTTCTATGATTAGTCAAGTTCAGCTAAAGGTCCTTACACTAACCAGAGAATCTTTGAAAGAAGAGAAGTAAAATTTTCAAAGAACTAATTTCCTGTATTTGACTTTACACTTTACTAGCAACTGCTGATTTTTACTCTGAAGACTTTTAGAGAGCACATGATATCATTACACAGCACAGTTTTGATGACCATGTCTCTCCAGATGAATTTTATTTCTCTCATGGTCTGTCTGAAAGGCACAGGTGCATGTGTGTGTATTTGTGTGTGTGCGCGCGCACACACACACACACACGTATTTTATTGAGCTTAGGATAATTGTGTGTCTGTGTGTGTGTCTGTGTGTGTGTGTCTGTGTGTGTCTGTGTGTGAGCAGGCATGCATTTGTATGCATTTGTGTTACATCCACTTTGCACGTTTCGGTTTACAGGACCTCTGGTGGATGATCAATCTGTCTGGACGAAAAGTACGCCCACAAATATCACATGGAACTAGCTGGGCTTGGGCGCTGGTCCAGGCAGCCTCATTTAAAGCATCAAGATCATAGAAACCTTTGGCTGGAAAATTAGAAAAAGAAAGTATCAGCTTTCATTCTGGAGACCCACATTCAACTCTTTATGGAAAATATTTTCAGGAAATACCTGTTGACTGAGCCTTTCAGTTTAACCAAACCATATTGCTTGTGCAAATGAAAAAGAAAAGAAAGAAGTAAAAGAGTAAAAAATATATAAAAAATACTCTGTTTTTTTGTCCCAGGGGTTGAATTAAATTAACTTCAAACTGAACCATTTTGTATTGTATGAGAGTACAGAGAAAACATCATGCTGTGTGTTATGATCTGCATTCCCAGCTAATTATTAACATCTTTGCATACATACTACTATCAGCAAATTCACTTGGCTTTACTTCAAGCTCTGTTTAACGAGCATGTGTTATCTGACCACGGCTATGGGTGGGAGCATATCGTACTTGAGAATACGCTCTTTGTACTGCTCTGGACAAGGGGCCAATTTTCTTCCTGCTGGAGTCTATGCAAGTTATACTAAAAAGTGGAATAAATCTTAGACAAGACTAAAACCTTACAGACAAAACCTACAGTACCTTTAAGCCACAACTTCCTGTGAGGTCATTGCACTGATCCATCCATTGTCATCTAAACAGTAATCCAGCCTTACCCTCTGTTATTTTCCACTGTGGGAAGACTGACTGCTCTGAAAACTCAGGAGCATTCTTCAAACACTCAGATGTATTTTCAAGATTTAATTTGGGTAAAAAAAACCAAACTTGTTTACTTTCATCTTGAAATGGACTTTCCTTCTGAAATGGATTTTCACATAGTGTTGTTTCAAACTGATTTGCAAAAAGGCCAGGCAGGTTGCTTAATACCTGGATTTAGATAGTAAGGGTTTTCATTTGAAGGGCATGCAGAAAAAAATCCCCATGGCTCAAACTGAAGATGTATTTACTTCACCCTTCTTAATTGGTATGACAATATAGAAAAAGATTTTAAAATCTGGTTTTTTTCTTTGAACTGTTAGCAGCAGACAATTCTTAAAAGAAAAGGATTTGTGCATTTAAAAATATTACATGGTTTCTGTCATTGGCACATGATAGAGCTCTTCATTAAAGGCCCATACAGTTTTAATATGATTCATATCCAATGGTTCACATAACCACAATAAGCCTTAGATCTCTTAATATGCCTGTTCCTAATGTTCTTTTTGTTAGAAGAGCAACCAAGTAGTGTTTCTTTTCTTGGCTGAGACAAATAGCCCCTTTGCTTGCAGGAAATGAATGTGTATTTTCTGTACTTTGGAAAGTTTATGGAATATTAAAAAAAAAAAAAANAAAATAAAAAAAAAAAAAAAAAAAAAACAGGAGAAGGAGAAAGAGAGATGACTTTCTCCTTGCAGGCATGTGTTAGGCATTCCACAAACAAAACACTGTGTAATGAGGGCAGTGGTTGTCTTCCTGTGACACTTGAGTTTTCAGAAAAAGATTTATGTAAGTTATAAAAAGTTTTATGTAAGCAGTTAATATTTCTGAGCTTTTTTTGAACATTGTATATTTCATTCAACAACAGGGGTAATCCCTCCCCCCTGAGCTGAGAAACTGTGAGACACGCAGTACATGCATGTGGTCTCAAGGTCAGTTACAGCATTTACCACACGATCAAGGGTAAGTCTTATGGAAAAAGAGCAACACTGAGATTATTTTCTCAAGGCCAGGAGTATGAGGCAGCTGCAGGGGGAACTACAGTTTTAGCTCAAGCTACAGAACTGATCAGGCTTGCATCAGCAGGCATTTAGGGACAGATGCTAGAAGCAGGTCAGTATCCCCAGAGGAACTGTGGGCACACAACACCTCACAGGAGATGTGAGGCGCCTGATATGACTCACTGGGTAAATGAGACAATTTTCTGATTCATATCTGGGAGCCTTCTGCTAGATTGTTTTCTCAAAGAGTGGTTGTCTTTCTGCTTCCACTCCTTCAAAATAAGAATAGTGTATTTCAAAATAACCTGATTTGTCCTTTTGCATCCTCCTCTTTCACATGGAATTCTCATTTTCCCCATCTGTTTTACCACACAATGTGTAATAATTAAAAAGTGCTTAACATCTAAAAAAGAAAATACAATGAAGATGTCTTTTGAACCCGTCTTTTACTGCAGATTCAACTATGCCACTTGCATCTGTTAACCAAGTTCCGATTTGATATTATTTGAATTTTGATTATTATTTTGAACATCTGGTTAGTGTTCTCACTGATCCTGCTCTCTTCTGCGTGTCTTCTGAGGACATATTTCTTTGTACTGCTGTAAACTGATCTAGTATATGACTCTTTCACAAGTGAGTTGTAGGAGACTTTGTCTACTTTTCCAGACATTAGGGGAAGCTGAGGGAAATTGTGGGGAACATAAAAAAAAACGTGTGTGAATTAAATGCCGGTGACAAGTGGTCCAAACTTGGCCCAAAGTTACTCAGATCAGCTGGCAGGGCCAGGGAAAGCATCCAGCAGGAAAGGTGAAATAACTTTATGTGAGAATAGGGAAGTCCTGGGAACAGCTTCCAGGTGAAGCATGGATAGGAATTCTTTTTCATCCTACAGTGAACATACAACCCTGGGATACATATGGCAGCCCATCTCTGTGGGTGCTGGGAATCATCAGTGTTTGTTGATTTGAAGAACCGGAATCTTAGAACCCACAGCACAAGCATGTTGAACTGGCAGAAAGAAAGTGTTTACTTTATGCTATATATTTTTCTCCACTGTGTTTATATTATACTGTCTCACAATGAAAGCTTCTCGGACTTGTAAATAAAAAGGGATCAATAACATCTATGGGATGTTGACTGTAGAAGAATCTGGCTGAAGTATCTACACCTATGTTGCCTGAAGGTATTTTATTTTAATGATTCTGTGTCATGTCTTCACAGTATTCTTGGATGTTTTTGCTTGTTTTAAGACATGTCTGTCTACAGTGTTAAAAGGCATCAAAAGGTAGTGATGTAGCTGTGAAGCCGACTGCTAATCTGTTTGTGTTTTGATTCAGGACATACTGACACATAGAGGGGACTGTCCCGGGAGGCATGTTCCAAAGATAATGACCACTCTTATGTCTGTGGATGGATGCTTCACAGAAGGAAAGCTTAGAACAACCTCTTGAAAGTAAACTGGAAAATGAAGTACTTGTGAACTGTTTATCTAATTGCTTTAAAATATATATATTCTTTTTATTCCTCCCACTTTTTTGCTCGTCTCTCTTAATTTGGTCTGTAGCTTACCTTGCACAGTTCTGACTTCAGGCTTTTTGGGTTCTGGCCCTCTCAACTGCTTGGGGAGGTTGTCATTCTCCTGGTGCCGTTTTTTCAGGCATTGTGGCTCATATATACTAATAGATTTTGTTCCATACTCACGGCCACATATGTATAAAATCACTGTTGCTGGTCGTCTTATCATTTTGCCTGCAAGTAACAACGGTGAAGAAGAAGAAATATTGTTCTCAATATTAGTTTTGAATCAGAATGACTTTGTATGAAAACAATCAAGTAGATAAGGAACCTGATATCTGTGAAACCTGCGTTACTGTTTTGTCTGGTTTTGTTTGGATTCAGTCCTGAAGCTTGTAAGAGATATTGCCTCATTAACTGGGCACCTGGAACAGGCAGGTTTCTTCTACAGATGCTGGGCTGAAAATTCATGTGTGTGACTGATTAATACTTGTCATTTATGGAGTTGACTGGTTTGGCTTTTGCATGGTTGATTGTTTGGGTTTCACATGTTTAATTGTTTAGTGTTCAAAGGTTGATAGTTTAGGTTATAGAGAAGGTAATGATTGTGTTTGGATCCTGTTGCTTCACCCCAAAAATGTTCACACCCCTTGACTATTAGTTGAAATAATTATATTGGAAGTGGTTAAAGTTGTTAGAAGTTGCTATGTTTAGTTGGGTCTCTCCTTCTTAATTGATTAAGTTTAATAACCCCTTTTAAGTTTCTCTCCTTCCCAAAGATCCCAACAGCCCTCACAAGCAGCACCCCAAGTTATTTTTAACCCATCTCTGAGGG
>VYZQ01051857.1:14334-30677 GCA_013400655.1 Mystacornis crossleyi
GGCGGCGGCCGCGGAGCGTCCGTGCGAAATGGCACGTAGCCGCGCAGGGCGGCTCCGACCCACGCATGAGCTATAACGTCACCGATATGGCCGAAAAGCCCGCGGTTTCTTGTTACCTTTTTTGTACTTGGCGCGCTGTAGCGGTTCAGGTGTCATCTGACCATTTTTGGATATGAGCACGGGATCAGAGCAGTT
Organism: Mystacornis crossleyi; assembly: GCA_013400655.1. Lineage (NCBI taxonomy): Eukaryota > Metazoa > Chordata > Aves > Passeriformes > Timaliidae > Mystacornis > Mystacornis crossleyi. The sequence goes on from VYZQ01051857.1 coordinate 14,530, forward strand.
TATTGGGTGCGGGCGGGATCCTATCCCCTGCGTCCCCCCCTCACCATGGATCCCATAAAAGAAGGGACCGATTCCCCAACCCTTGGCCCCTTCTCTCCTACCCTTAGGAGAATGCTGCGTTCTCGGGAATAAAGGAGATTAGAGGACGAACTCCCGCTCTTTCGTCTCTGCTCATTTATGCCAAGATCATTAGACAAGCAGTTTGCTTTACGCCGAGTGAGAGTGCGCCTGCCTGGAATCGTCCCCGCCGTTTCTCTACTGAGACGACGAGGGGCTTTTCCCAAGGTAGGAGCGGCGCAAGACTCGTACTGAGAGAGCTGCCGGCTTACATCGTGGTACAGTAACAGAAAGACTCCCTCTTCCATCAGAACACAGCTCAAAGTGTTAGTATCTCTCCTAAACTGGATAGTGAGGGCAGCTGTCCCAACAGGTGACTGTGCTTCCTTATCCCACTTCTGCCACAGATCAGTTAGCTGGTGAAATTCTTGGCCTCCAAAGATTAAAACCAGTCCAGGATATTTCAGGATGAGGGGCAAAATAGGAACTGCTGTTTGTGTATCCCAAAGGCCTTAGTGTGAACTTTGCCAGTGACTGCAGCAAGGGCAGAACTGGACTCTAAGCAAGTCATTGTTTCCACACTGAAGATCTGCTTTTGTTCTCAGACAAAAACAGCTCAACAACGGAAGAAAAAGATTCCTCAACCCCAAACCTCACAAATACATAATCTAAAGATGAAAAATGTGTAATTACTGTGGTATTGCAGATTATGGATTCGGCTGTGTCCTTAGGCGAGTCTTGGGCTAGGCGTGGTGTCAGTACCAGCTGTGCTTCAGGAAGTAGGATAAAAACATGCCGTAGAGAAGCACTTTGAGGCACACAGATGGGTCTCACAACACTTCTGACTTCAGAATACCAGTAAAAGATGAGCTATTCCCTGCCCTCCTCAAGTTAGACAGACAGCCACACCAGACCAAATACGGGAAACCTTTCTCACTCGAACAACAGTGGTGGGGGTTTCATTTTTTCCTCTGCTGCTGTGTAAGACAAAGCATAACCTGTTCCAGTATTTATGACTCTTTCTGTCAGCCCATCAATGTGTTCAAGAAATTCTAGGCAGTTCTTCTCGCATTTATATTACAGTCTGAAAATGTCATTAGTGAACAATTGCATAAGATTGCCTTCCTGTATCACACATGTAATCTCACTTGCACGAAAGAAATACTACTCTGTAAAGTGCGTTTTTGCTGGGAAAAGGTGGACTTCATCTGGAAAATTCTCACAGTGTCTTGAAATATAACATCCAAAGACAGTCTCTCCAAGGACATTTTCATCCTCTTGACTTTCAAATGGAATTTCCTTGCTGTCTTTGATAACACAGTATTTTATATAAGCATATTTTCTAATATATATTAAAAAATAACCTTCTCCTCCTATTTTTAGGTGAATACAGCAACAGCTGTTTTAAGAACACCTTATAATTTTTCATTATCAAGTTTCACCTACTTCTTTACTTCAAGTCATGAGGTAGAACTTGTCTGATTTTGAAATAAGACTCTGGGTCCAGACACAAAGTTTTCTGAAGATACTGTATGTTTATCTGTGGGCTCAGGAGACCTTTAGATAAGGATACTAAAATCTAAACTACTGAGGTCAGAGAACTCTTTTCAGTGTGCATGCCTGCTGTGGGTATGGTTATACTATTTTAGAAATGGTTTCTTAAAAAAATGCTAGGTGTAAAATCACTGGGAACACACTTTCCCTGCTAGTTTTCATTAGCTAGGTTCCTGCCATTCATTAAAATGGTTACTTATTGGCTGCAAACTAGGAAAGAGCAATTTGATTTACATTCAGTTTGTAGGGACTCTTTATATACTAACAGAATAGGAAAAATGAATCCTCGTATAAATGCAGAAATCTTTACAAGTAGAAATGTCTGTCTTTCATAATTTCCACAATTAAAAATGGTACAGAAACAACAGCAGAAAGCAGAATTAATTAAAAGGAATCAGATCACTCTTAGGATAGAATTATTTTTATCCCAGAAAAATACTGAGATTGACCCACCACCACACATAGAATTATATACACAAATTCTTCTCTGCACATATGTTTAAAAACTGAAAGAGACTAGCCTAACTACTGGTAGTAACAGATTTTTCTTTTTTTAACTGTGGAATCCAAGATATGATAAGCTTTACTTGGAATTTCTACAGCTGATGATATTTACCCTTCATTTCTTTTTATTTTCAGTGTGCCTATCCCAAATGTCACATCTGGAGGCCTGCAGTTTGAAACTAAACTATTTTTGGAAACACCACAATTTTCCAACCCAAACTACTCACAGGCCAGTGGCTAGGCTGTCTGTTCACTGCTTTGTTTTTAACTTTCAAAAAGGGTTGTAGGCAAGGTCTGTTCCTGAGGATATGTGTTATTATAAAAATTCCTGCAAATACCTAACAGTGTAGTTAGGCTTTCCTCTGGTGTCTCAGTATTTTCTTTCTTACTCCAAGACTGCTAAGTATGTCTGCGTGACTATGAATGAAGTTATTTAGCTCAGAGGGCTATGCAACCATGTATTTTCAATAGACCTGACATTACTTAAGGTTAGCCCCAGGCTGATGTTACGGTGTTACATGAGGTCAAATCCTTCCATACTGCACAAAGCTTTTTATTTCTTCTTAAGTACACACAATAAGACTGACTCCCAAACTCCCCTACATAAATATTTATCATCCAGGACTGCACACACCTCTGCATTTCTTATTTGTTTAATTATCCATGTATTTTAATGAGAAGAAGGGAGGCATCCTGCCCTAGGACAGAGCTCTTGTCATAGACTTGAATTGCCAAGGGGTTAGAGGCTCAGGAAAAGATTGGTACAAGCACTTGGCAGCAGCATTCTATTGTATGAAAGCAGTCATTTCTACACATTCCTCTCTGCAAAGTAAAAGGCATTTTGCATAAAGCTCAGGGACAAGGTATAGCATGGCTCTCATGACTATCCAAAGCTGCACTTCACAGCCTACCGAATCTTTGAAACAGACACAACAGCACTCATATTAGGAACCAATCATATGCCTGTGTAGGAAATTTCCTTGAACAGCAAGGTAATTCTGCAAGATGATGTATATAATTAAAAATATTATTCCACTGGAAGCACTGAAATGTTGCAGTGGGGTGGCTGCAACCTTTCCCTGGGAGACAGCCTTGGCCCGTGGAAGAATCAAGGAGACGATATTTGAGAGATGTTTCCAGATTTTATTCCCCCTGGCCGCACATGGCTGGAGCCCAGCAGGGACTCCGACAGCGACCTGCCCCCAGAACAGGTCTGGAACAACCCCCCCGGGGTCCCGTGAACACTCCCTTAAGTACAGGATTCCCGTGGGCTACATTCAAACTGACCAATGGGGGACTGGATTTTGGGTACACATGACCCGGGAACAGGGACAGAGAAACCCCGTGCCCCACGCATCCACTCATGCTCATCCCCCCCACGGGGGGCACCTCTTCACTGAAATATCCCATTTTTCTCCTGATGTGCTTTCTTTTTAAATTAAGTCAGTATAATGAATATGGCATCTGTGTACAAGCAAAGGAAGGAAGCTCAGTCATTCCCAATGATAATACTTTCATCCAAACCATCCATTCACTGTCCATTCTCATCTAACTTGCTATATTTGCAAATTTACTTGCCAGTATTCTCCTAGGAAGGTGTTCAAGACCAAAAAAATGATGAGCAAAAAAAAGCTCATCATTGACTTCCCACCTTCGTTAGAATTATTCTGCATCTGAAGGAGTCTTCCCTTTACCAAGATGCTACATGGCTTTATACTAGAGCAAAATACAACATCAAGATTGTTGCTACACAAATTTTCAAGACTTATGCTGTGTTAAAATGCATTACAATTTAGCAAAGGAAGATCAGTAAAATCCTTTTAGGTAGTTAATCAGATAAGAAGAAAACAGCAGATGGCAGCACCATCTAATAGGCTCTTAAGATCAGTGTTATCTGTTGTCAAAACCCCCATTACTCATGTACACACAGCAAGTTACTGATGCTCACCTACATGTATCACACATTTTTGTCTATGAAACAATAGAGCACAGACTCTGTTTTAGTTCAAGTCTGGGTTTCAGTAGCTCCAGACACCACTTCCATTGTTTGGCCTATCACAGCAGAATCCAAAGCAGAATTTCTGAGCTGATGTGACCCTTGAGAGTCTCTAAGCGTAGGCTGTTGTTCTACACAGCCAGACATGATTAACTCAGATGTGTTCAGTGATCCTGAGAGCGAGCACAGGCACTGGAAGAGATAGTTTACAGAGGCTGTTCAGTCTCCACCTCTAAAGGTGCAGAACGGAGAAAGATTTTGTCAGTAATGACACTGGCCTAGTTGATGCCACATGCTAAAGGGAAGAGAACTCCTGGGCATACAGGTAGAGGCACATAGGGAGAATTGCTTGCAGTTGTAAAGTTAAAATGCCCTTTATATAGTATACCACTAATCAATCAGAACTTTATTTTGAAAACGAGGAAAATCCAGCTTTTTAATTTAGGGCATCTTTCATTGCTTAGATTTATTTGACAGTAGCACTACTACTTTTAAATACATTTATATAAGGGCTGGGGTTTTTTTGCAGTTTTTCCTTTCATCTGATGTTTTGCTGAATCAGGACTTTAAGCAAGTACTTAAATAATTCACTGTCACAGTGAGTCTGTCTGTTAAATGAGACAGAGACTGCCCCAAATGCTTTCCAGCCAGGACCAAAACAGTTGCCATTTCACTCCACCACTAGTGAAGTGCTATTTTTTAACAGAATTCATAAGTAGCTGAGTAGCTGGTAAGATGAACAAAATTAAAACCATATGCTGGAAAAAAGAGGAAGACTGTAGAGGAGACACAGACCTTGTCCCTGTTCATAGCTAATCTGCAGCTATTCCATAAGCTTAGCACTTCTCCACACCCTTCAATGTGTGGACCTTTCAAAATGTTCAAATGGAAATGAAGATCCTCTCACAGAGAATTTAAACCTATGGGAAAGTGGCTTCTTTTGACAACTTCTTATAAGCTACCTGCAAGTCCTGAAGAACCCCTTGGATCACAGAATATTTCTTTCAGTCTTCCCATCCCACCTCTGCCTTTAATGCATAGCTCTGTACTAAAGAACAGCTCTAAAAATAATACAATAATAGACCTCAGAGAGGGAAAATCCATTATCCCTTCCTGAAAGCCATTCTTAATAATAAAGTCCCTCAAAGTCAATTACAAACTGCAAGCTGTACAGCCTCATTAGTTCTGCTGCAACTGATGAACTGTAACTGCTTGGAAGTAAATGAGGAAACCTGTTGTTCACACAGAAGGAAGAACAGATTTGAGCAGATTTCATTTTGGCTCTGCAGAGCTCACAGAAGTAAAAAGTGGTAATAACGTTGTTGTTCAACAAGTCAGCAGATGTGAGTGAATCCACAAAGGGAGCAGATATGTTGTGCAAGAGGGTAACATTTTTTGCAGAGTCACTGTCAGTGCCAAACCACACTCTAAACTACTTTTTTTTTTTTAATGGTATTATAACTATAGAAAATTCCCCTCACCCTCTCTTTTTTAACCTACACAATTATATGTGATGGATTAAACTCTCTGCTTCACACCCGTACCTTTCATTGAACAATCACCTTTAGAGCAATTACAGTTCTTTGGTAAAGAGTACGATGTAGTGTAAACAGCATCACTTTTCCTACAGCTATAGATGCAGCTGTGCAGCACTTTGAACTGCTTGTGGATTATGTAAAATTTGCTGATAAAAGACCTGAGGAGTGAAACTTAGTTTGCCAAAATCTATCAATTAATGGCCTCATCCAGCATAATAAAAAAAGGCTCATGATGTCTTTAGTCTCATGTGGGCTAGGGTAATGCTATTATCTTCATTTTATTCAGAACGTGGTAGACTAACATGTTACGTACTTTGACTTCTAAAGCATCTTTAGAATGCTAGCATTCCATTCCTTTGCTGACTGAGAGAGCTAAATCCCGTTTTCAAAAGTAATGTAGGCCATCAGGATTCCAACCCACATTTGAAAAAAAAAAAGCCATTTAATTTGGACACTGGGCCTAAATTTAGACATCTATCTTACAAAACTCCTGGCCAAAAGACAGCTTGTGCAGAAACAAATGCAGAAAAAAATCCCATTTTCCAAAACTCTGTGTAGCTTTTGGATAATGTGAATCAGCTTCTTTATTCTTGGATCCTGAATCAAATTCAGTGGAAAAAAATGTGCAGTCTTATTTATTTTGTTGTTGTTATACCCAGAGCTGCTGCCTTTGAACATGCAGTCCTCAGTAAAGTCATGTTCCATGCCAAGGTTAAGAATAACAGTAAAATATGAAAATCATGTTTTGAAGTGCTGGATGCTTACAGGACAATGAAACATTGCATTTTATGTTAACTAAATAAAAATATCTCCTAAAATATGTAATATCCAAACCTTGCCTAAGCTGCTCAATAGAATCTCCTAGGGAACTATATCTATATCCTCTTGAGGATATAATTCTTAAAGGACAACAGAGAACCCAACTACTCCCATTCAAAAGGAAAATCAAAATAAATATGAGTAAGTAGTTTCCCTTATTCCCTTCCCAGCATTTCCCTTTTCTTTATCCTCTATTTAGCAGAGAAACATTTGCATGGAGCTAAAAGGTCCTTCTGAAGAAAAGTGATTTTAAATTTGATGGGAAGCCAGTCTCCCCTGAAGTGTCAAGTATCAAGATGCATCCACACCCTTTCATACAGCACATGCTTAGCAATTTACCTGGTCTGATACAGCTAGTGCAGCCCTGCTCCTTCCTTGATGGGCCTTAGATGGACCACCACTTGCTGAGCCAGTTCCAGATCTTGGTCCATTACCAGATTTATGGGCGGTAGAGTTTGGTAGCCTCACACCTCCTTTGCTACCTCCTTTGCAACAGCTTTCATGCACAGGGAGACGGTCAGGAAAAAAGGTTCGGCCGCAGTTTCCACAGGGCCCAAACTGGGCTTGAACACTATAATAAGCTGCCTCATTTTCATCTTCAAGTGTATAGGAACCACCAGTAGGAACCTCAGGTTTCCTGGGCTCTGGCCTCCTAAGGCGCCTTGGTAGCTGATTGTTCTCAATACGCCACTTCTTTAGGCACTGAGGTTGATGTATAGAAATAGATTGCGATGCAAATTCTCTGCCACAGATAATAGCACACCTTTAAGGGAGGTCTTCTGGAGAAGGGTGTTCGAGACATGTCTGAAGAATCTGACGGTTGTGATACTATTGCAGTGCCTGAGCACCTTTTCTGGGATCCAGCTTCTAGACTGGGTACTGCTTTGGGAAGAATTCTGGGATTATCTGGCACCTTAGTGACGCTGGGGTGGTCCTTGCCCTGGCTCACCGCGTCCCACTGCAGGCGTCCTGGTGGCCTGTAGCAGCTGAAGGACAAAGCAGTGTCCTCACAGAGGTGGCAGAAGAGCCCCCAAGATCGATCCGCGTCCGCAGGAGTAAAGAAGGAAGGAGGGGTCGCTCGTGTGGGTTTCAGAGGTTTTAATCTCAAAAGCGACCACAGAGGAGTGATGGGCATTTCAGGCTTACACAGAATTTTATACAGGGGGAGGGCTGGCTCGGGAACCAATGGGCAAGGAGTTAAAGGGGTGGATTCGTGGAGGAATGACAGGGTGACAACCAACTGGGTGAGAACAGAGGAGGGATTAAGGGACACAGTCCAATGACACACCGAGTACCCTTTCCAGAAGGGGAGGTGTGCCACTGGGTTGACATGAGTTCTCCGCCCAAGGGGCGGGGGAGGAGGAGGAGAGGGACAGGGGTTCTCCACTTAGCAGGCAGGGAACGGGGAAGGGCCAACTTAAGGGGAGGAACACAACTCAGGGCAATGGTAACCAGAGAAACTGGAGTACAGAATACAACTTACAATCGATAAAGAGCTTACACAGAACTCAAAGGGAGTAACTTGAACCAACCTGAAAAAACCTTCTATGAATCATTCCCCAGCGTGCTCCCAAACTGGGGTTCTACAACACCTTAGATGGTGAAACCTACTCTAAAGGCAAGGTGCTAAACATGCTAGGGGTTTCTTCAGCACTTGATAGAATACTACAAGTTTTGTTCACATTCTTTTTCTTGACATTTGTTTCCATGAAGGGTATAGTATTTCAGGGAACTTCTCTCTCTCCTACACATAAAGGGCTTGAGAAAGTCTGTTATTCAGAATGATTCTATATTTTCCTAATCCATTTTCATGGGCCAAAATATATTAGGTACTTCAAAGCTGGAACACTGAACCTAATGGCTGTTACAGTAGAGAAAGCAGGTCTCTGTGTGTTTTCGTTCTGTCTTTTGTTCTTACACAATCCTGAAACAAGTGAAATTAGTACAAATTAACATACTCTCTCTAGTTAAAGTTACCAACCATTGTTTATTACAAGGAATAATTACCTTAATAACCTGTGGTATTTTTAAATAGCAGATAAATAACATCAAATATGTTCTTACCCAAACTGATAAGCTGAATAATGTAAATCTAAAATTCTGGTCCTGGAGGATGTAAAATCATGAAGGACATGAATGAAGATGGGTTTGCACAAACTGAAGCCAATGAAATGCAAGTGCTTTGGAGTATAATCAATATGCTTTATTTTTAGTTACTGATAGAACTGGTATTTCTGGCAGTCTTCAATTTATAAGCCTTTTATCTTGATACTGAAACACAATTCCTGTCTCCAGAGACATATGACAAAGCCCCTTAGTAGAGAGGTGTCAACATCCAATCTACAAAGGGAGAGTCAGAAAGAAAACTGTTCCCAGTCTATTGTTTGAAGGAGATTATTAGGCCCCTTTATTCAGCACATGTGGAGCGGTGTCTCAAACTCTGACCTGTCTTGATTCTCCCAGTACAGGAGTGTTATTAATGAAATAGAGCAGGTTTATTAATAAAGCTTACTGAGGTGCTTTGGGGGCTGAAGCACATGCTGGATGAGAGAGTAATGGCACTGCATTTATTTAGTCTCCAGACAGTACTAAATATGTTTCAATTTTTAACTGTCCACTCTATCCCTGTAAACAGATAAATTTGTGCTTTATCCCTTAAATGTTGATTTCTTAACAATGTTTTGTGCTGGTCCTCTAAGGATCAGAAAATACAATTCAGACCATACACATGCACGGCAGAAGCTACTGTTTTAATTGCAGGAAAAAATAAAAAAACCAAAAATGTGCTAGGTTTGTGTGCAAACCTAGCACATTGCACAGATAGGTAACTGCCAGGGAGAGTCTACTTTATCTGTAATAGAAAAAACATCTGGCTAAAGTCATCTTGCCCTTACTGAATATTCCAGACTTTAGCTCAATCCTTCCAAACTTGCAGGGGGTTCCTAACACACAAACATATCCACACTGGCTGTCTTTGTGTCTTGGTTCACTTCCTCTGCTGCAACCATCTAACTCGGATCTGTTTTTTACTGCTTTTTTGTCTTGTTAGCATTGAAGCCTGTTCCCACCGAACAGCCTTCTCACCCTTATCTGTCCCACCTCTGAACCCATGGGCTTACTTTTACTATACCCAAGCACAATGACACGGTTTTGTCATTACCTCTGAGATGACAAGTTTAAACTTCGTCCATGTCACTCAGGAGCACTGAGCTCATTCTTACAAATATTCTAGGGGACATCTTAAGTACAGGGGCAACAGTGAAAAAGCAAGTTGTCAACAGGTTTATGTGAGTAGTCATCCTTTTGCCAGGCACACAAAAATGTTTAGATTGCTGCATTAACACTGCTTGCTTAAATATTCACAAAGCTCATATATTACTGGGATACTTGGGATACTTTCTTATTTTAAAAAAATTCTTGTGAAGCTCGTATTTATTTGTAGATAAACTCGAAAATGTGAAGACCATCAGACCCAATCTGTGACTGGTACTGGAACAAACCTCTGTGAGAAAGTGTGTTGTAGTTAGCTGTTAAAAATAAAATTCTTGAGGGCCAATATACTTTGTGCATTCAAAATTAACATTAACTCGTCCAAAATAGTATTAGATAACTGCAGTCTGCTGAAAAATAGGGTAAAGTATGTGGCTGTAGTATCCTCTCATGTCTGAGGCTATCGGGTATATCAGGTGCATATAATGTGCACTGACGGTTACACAAAACTATAGCACTGGAATTTTTAGTTCAGATACCAAAATAACAGGTTCGGCAGTACGTGAACTTTAAATGTGCAAACTAGTATTTAGGCTACTGTACTGCAAGGCTGTTTCAAAGACGGGGAGAGTCCTTCCAAGGAGGGTAGCCTGTTGGATGAATCCAAGTTGGGAAGTAGCCAAGCTCTTTAGGAGGATGAAGGGAATGGAGAGCCAGGGAAACATTAAAGGGTCATGAAGGCAGGGGAGATAAGGGTTATTGGCAGGTCACAGGAAGGGAGCATCAGAAAGTTCAGTAACATTTCAGGGAACTTCTGAACTTTGCAAGGTCCTATTTATGTCCTATTTATTTATGTCAGAATGAAACTTTCTCGTACCTGAGAGGATTCTCAAAGCAACAATGAACACTGGACTGCCTGCCATATGAAGAGTATTAGGTGACTACGTCTGTTGCCATTAGGAATGAATCAGTCAATAAAAGATGCTATAAACAATCTATTAACAATATAAACCATTGTTGGATTTCCAAGCTTGCTATAGTAAATACTTCATAAGAGAATTATGCTTCCTTGTGGGGATTACACCATTTGGTCTACATTTATTCCTGCCAAATTGACTGTTATTATTTGGAAACTTCCTATAAATTCAGTGTGAAATGAAAAGGCGTATGAGCAGTTCAAATCTTCTCTCAAGCTCAGTGGTAAAGCTGTGAAAGTAAATCAGGACTGGGATTTAACAATTCAAAACATAAAACTTTCTTATGTTTTTCTTTTTAAAGTGTTGCAACATGTTTTAATAAAGTGGGAAGGTACAGTTGATAATTGTGTATATCTATGGGAAAACGTTTCTTTCCTCTGCAACTTCCACTGAGGACAATACTTAAAAACAATTTCATGAACTGCAGTGACAGGTCACTTACAACTAGTGAAAAAAGTTTGATTTAATTAAAAGCAACTGAAATACGATGGCTAGTTTAGAATAGGGCTAAGAGCTTCAGTCTAACCAAAACAGAATAGAATGACGAGAGCGTAAATAGCTCAGTACATCTATCATCTTCTTGTCCTGAAGTGGGGACTGAAACCCTTGCATGCGGTTTTTAAGCTTCACCTAATCAATTGCAACAATAACATTATTGCAACTACAGCTACAATAGCATTATTAACCATGCCAGAAATCGCAACAATAGCATTATTAACAATGCTTCACTAATGCTGCCTTCTCTTAGCTGCCATATGTGATTCAACTTACAGAAGTGGAAACTTCTTCCCCGAAACAGCCTTCTTTAGATCTTGTTTCATGTCAGCGTTGGAACTTGGAAGCAAAGTTGACACATACGTTTCCTATTTCCTGTATGCAGCCCATTTCTGAAGAGCAACCCTCTCTGTTTTTCATCTCTCTTGATTCTCTCATGTAAACAATTCCTCAAAAACCATTATAAGGTCATTTTATAAGCCTGGATTCCTTGACTGAATTGAAAAAAACATACTTGTGTTAGCTGGGGGATTAAACTGGCCGTTTCCAATGAATCCTCAACACTACTGCTTTTGACTTAGCAAGAATTCCACACGGAGACCTCCCAGCTATAAAAAACCCAGAGTTTACCTTATGGAGGAACACACTGCATGAAGCCTCCTACTACCCGAATATAACCACACTTATTCAATGGACAAGATACAGACACATCTGTGAGAATTTGGGGAATCTGTTTTTGTACAGTTTATGGATGCTGACTGGTATCACAGCCTTTCCATGCGTAGCTGTGTAAGACTGTAAAGTCTGTTTAATCTATATGGCTGGTTCAGTGTCACTGTTCTAATCTGCAAGCACAGAAAAATAAATCCCTGCACCAAAACAACACAGAGCTAAAACAAGGGTCACAGAACTTTTAAGCTTACATGTCAAAAAAACCCCCAAGAACTTCTTAGACATGTTTGCCTCCATCTAAAAGCAGAGACAATTTCGAAAAAATTCCCCTTGGACATGCCTGGCTTCATCTAAAATAAGAGACAATTTTCAGGGAAGACCATAAACTAGCAAAATAAGTAGTGGGAATCGATTCCTTTTCCATTTTTAAAAAATGTGTTTGATAAAGCTGAGAAGGATTTATATGGAATATTTGCTTCAGGTGACAGTGGCTTAAATCCAGGAGGCTCTTTGGAGAGGTCATCTATAATTGTAGAGTACTTACAAAATCAGGACTCCTGCAACAGAGTTATGAGAATGTCTGCATGGGTTGATCTGCTTGAGAGAGAAGATGAAAGGCCACAGACACACATTAAATGAAACGGAAAACATATGGCTCCAAAATGGTGGCAAATACAAAAGCCTGGCAGAAGCTCAGCTACAGATCAGGTTGTCAGTACCAAAAAAAGAATAGACTAATTTTAGCTTGCAGAAAGGAACTGGTTAATTCATTATCTCAGATTCAAGAATTCTTGGCTGTGTGAACCCTCATTTATGCAAAACCCCACTTCACTCTGAGTTTTCCCTTTGTTTTCCCTTTCTTCAGTGCTACACTCAGTGTTGTATACTTATCCTGCCTGCTCACCCTGCAGTGCTTGGAGTCATAAGCTTTCTGTTTGTGACATCATGTTGTTATGTGGGTCATTTAATAAGGGTGATTTATGTACACTGGACTAAATTCACAAGTATTCTAAAAGCAAAGATTTTACTTTTAATACCTAACTTTACTGTTATATAAATTGGAAATGTCTCAAATAGCTTAAAATGAGAAGCAACAAGCAAAAGCTTCTTGTACTACAAGGGCACCCAGAGATCCTTGTTTCTCAGTCTGGGCTGGACTATGTAAACAGACAAAGGAGAAAACTCAGTGTAAGAGGACATAAGCTATAGAAAGAGAGAGATGAAATAAGTAATCTGCAAGGAATAACACAGCAAGTCTGAAAAAGAAGGAAATTATATTTAGATTTTCTAGCACCCCAATACTAAATCAGTCCAGTCGTAGGATTTTCTAAGACTGATCCCTAACTTTACAGTCAAGATAAAGGTAAGTTTTTTTTCTAGACTTTCTTGGGTTCTCATTATATTTACATATAAAAGAGGTGTCAGAAAGGACCAAACTGACATCCTCTGCTGAGTGCCAGAAAGCCTTGCTTCGGGCTCTTTCCAAATCAAATGTTTTCTATGAGGCTTCCCATGCTTCTTTAAGGAAAAGCGAATGAAATTAAACCAACATTGTAAGTGTTATTTTTTCTTGTGCTAAATGTTTCATATTGTTCAATTATAAATCATTTTAGAAATCCATTAACACAAAAGTACTCAAACATAAGCTGGACAAAAATATTGGACAATTTGTAATATCTTACTGTTGGATCTGTTTTTCACTGAAAGACGAAAGGAAAAAACATTCTTTTGTTTCCAACAATATTTTTAGCAAATTAACCACATACTAAAAACCTCACATTTTTCCAGCTCAGCACTAGATTCTCTCCACAGTTTCTGGCTGAAGGAGTCTCCTTTGGTTAGTCCTAGAGACTAATCATTTCCTTCAGTCATGTGAAAAGAATAATCTATCATTTTATTGAACTTAAATAAATACCACTGAGATGTAGGAAATCCGGGGTTTACTATGTCAGGATGCTTTATCTTGTCACAGCTGAGCATGATCCTTGTTTTTATGCAGCCTCCTCTTTCAAGAAACTACTTGCAAGTTCCAAACATACAAATATTGGCATATACCTCACTTCTGTCAGCTTCAAGACTTTGTTAGTCTGTAACATCTAGTATCACGGTAGCCTGGCTTAAATGTCTGAGGAGTAACGCACACTCAGAAACATCCAAGTGTGGAGCTTGCTCCAGCAGAGGATCAGGTGCACATACACCTTTTCCCCACATGACCTGCAGCCCAAAGGGTGGTGGTTATGCCTTTGTTATAAGTGGATGCAGCCAGACAGGAGGACAGGACAAGAACACTCAAACCAAAATATTATAGTTAAGAAGCCATTGTGTTCTGGTACTTGCAAACAGGCTAGAACTGTCTGGGAATTTTCTAGTGAACATTTTTCCCCACTGTTTAAAGTGTTGGTTAGACAAAACTGGAAGTTTCCTCAACGACGTATCTGTATGAATTACACAAGAGAGAAATCATGTGTGTCTCTGAGCCTGTGTCTGTGTGTATACGCAAACGTCCATTACAATAGAAGAGAAGGAAAACATATAACCCAGAGATTTCTATACAATTTTTACATAGAACTACTTAAGGTGTTCTTTGTAATGAGAAAATCAGCCTAGTCAAAGATTTTTGTAATTTTCCCCTGACCAATGAAATGACCATATCTTTCATTGGATCTGATTATCTTCCTGCCTAAAACTTCATGGGTCAATCAAAAAGTCCCTGACATCAACAGCAGCCAGCAAATACTTGGCATTTAAGAAGACCCTACATACAATTATGCAGTAATTAAGTTTATTTTACTTTATTAGATCTATTTGATTAAAGTTTATGACTGTGTTACCAGAGGAAGGTGGAGACTGGTTCTAGAGACCCAGTAGTTCTTTCATGTTACCATGTCCTCTACCCAGACATAAGAAATAATTCCTTTGACTTGACTCAAATCCTAACATTATATGAAGAAATTATGATTGCTACTAGTTAAAATATATAGGAAAAAATGAAACATTTTTACTGAAAAAAATATAACTTCTCCAACTTTTAAAATTCAAAAAGTTTCAAAATTCGAAATCCAGTAACACCATTCTCTCGCACCTCAGATATCCCTTATCCTCTACAAAGAATCTTCTTGGTTTTTCTATTTTACTTATGCACTACAACTTAGCAGGGTAAAGATTACCTTTGTTTCTCACCATTATTTAACACACTCATCTCATATTCTAAAGGAATAATATTAGTGCCTCCACACTTTTCTTGTGCAAAAATCAGCAAATATATTCCCTTTTTGGGTGGCACTGGGGATACTTAGATGTCACATTCTTAGTCATCTTCAGTCACTAGAATATATCTGTGATACTTACTCTGCAAATCCCAGATGGCATATCAGATATGCACCAAATAATGAATAGATTGGGTATGTTAATCCTGCCCACAGCATGGAAGTACAAGAGCAAGCAGACACCGAAGCAAGTATGCTTACACAGCTCAAAGTGAGCTACCTTTCTGGCTTAAGGATCTTTGTTCAGCATTTTCATTCCTGGAACTCATATGTACAGAATCAGGGGTTTTCCCTAGTGATTTTGATGATGACTATGCAATTATTTCAAGAAAGTAGGTTCATGCTTAGGGACAAAAAAATAGGTGGATGGATAAATGCATATTCAATTATGAGCCTGAAACGAAAAGAATAGAAACCAAGAATGTCAGCTTGTACAAACTGACGCAAGTCAGTGGAAATCGAAGAAGGATGACACTGCACATGTGCTGAGAGCCTGTCACTGGAAGTGTGAAGTGACTCACTGATGGAAAGACACTTTTCTCAATAACGTGCAGTAACACATTTACATTATACAGGATAAAGTAACCAAAGGGGTAAATGTTCTTTTCCTTTACAGTGTAAATCAATCTTAATAGTCTTTGAATAAAGTGCTTCTGCTGATAAATGATTCCATAACTAGGGTTTTTGGTACTTTTGTTGTGAACAGGATACTCAGATAGATAATCAGATTACCATGGAAATGACTAAACTCAGCAAGATAGACCAGGTATTGAAATATGAAAACTAAACAGTGACCAGATGTTGCAGTGGGGTCGCTGCAACCTTCCCTGCGAGACAGCCTTGGTCCGTGGAAGAATCAAGGAGACGATATTTGAGAGATGTTTTCAGATTTTATTCCCCCTGGCCGCACATGGCCGGAGCCCAGCAGGGACTCTGACCACGACTGCCGCCTAGAACAGCTCTAGAACAACTCCCCGGGAGTCCCGTGAACACCTCCTTAAGTACAGGACTCCCGCGGGCTACATTCAAACTGACCGATAGGGGACAGGATTTTGGGAAC
>VYZQ01051875.1:0-24472 GCA_013400655.1 Mystacornis crossleyi
CGGGCTCAGGTGAGGGGCCCGGGGGCTCGGCTCATCGAGCCCCGGGGTCGCCGCCGCCCGCCGGTCTCGCAGCGAGCTTGGCCAGGCCCGGCCGTCCCTCAGTGGCCTCTGGAACGTGTCCCTTGTCCCGCGGGGCCAGGGCGGCCAGTGCCCCCTTGTCTCCCTCAGCTCAGGGAAGGTGCTCGCCACTCTCCCACAGCGACAGCAGTGCTCCTGTTCAAATTAAATGATGTTTTCAGTGCTCTGGAGGCTGCAGCGCGTGTCACAGCACTATGGAGCTTTAAGTAAAGTGCACCCCAGAAAGCTGTTCACAAAACTTTGTTTTCTCCCCCTGCAGTGACAGCTCCCAGGTGTTTCAGCCTTACGTGTTGCGGACTCGCAGGAACAGCACAACAGTTATGAGCCGTCATGGAATGGTGAGGAATCTTAAGCATGTCGTGTTTCCACACAGCAAGGAATAATTAGAGTAGAGAAATGAAGTTAAACTTGATTTGTGTTTGCACTTAGTATCCTAGCAAGCTTCCAAGCTGCAGAATAAACATTTTTTCACCTCCAACTGCAACCTATAATGAAGTAATACTGGTGTGTTGACTGTGTGTCCCCAAGAAGACAAGAGTAGTTTAAGTTATATGTGACTTCCCGTATTAAGTACAATTTTAAAGCTAATTTGAGCCTGACTGCGTGTTAGAAGAGTAAAATGCTGTCACAGTTAAAAGTCTTGAAAGGGTGTTTTAATTTGTTGTGAAAAAGGATGAGGGAATCACAGTTCTTTGTTGACCTGTTTGACCTAGTGCTCTTTTTTTGCAAAGGGAGAACACTAGACCTCAGAAAATCACTGAAAGAAGAGGAATTTATTTGTTGCTTTCTAATATAACTCTGGTAGTGTACACTACTGCAGTTGTTTAACTTTTCAAAGATGTTGCATTCCTTTTTTTCCACCATCTCCTTGTCAGATGAGGGATTTATATGCTCCTTCCACTGAAATTTTTCTGTATTGTCTGAGGGTAGTGAAGATTAAATACTGCTTTTCTTAAAACCTTAAAACCCTGAAATAAGTTTTCTCTGTGTCTTCTGTTCAGGAAAGGTGACAGGGAATTTGAATTCAAAGTCTTCTGTTATGAGATTTCTTAAGAATCCAATATTTTGGAGCTCTTCAGTAGGTGTGACATTGGACACACGGTCATCCTGAGTGAGAACTGTTGGCCCACTTATATATGATAGTCAGAGTTCCAGAGAAATGAGATGTATAAAATTGCACACAGTTGAAAAATTGCAGAAGTCAAGCTTTAGGGAGCGTTGTTCAATACTGAGTTGAAGCACTGAGATTTCTCCTTTACAATAGCCGGCTGTTTGAGTTCCGTGTACTACAGGAGTTTGTCATATCCTGGGCAGTGGGGAATTGTGTAACAATCATAGCTTCATTTGTAGTAGCTCACTTGTCTAAATGCCATCTGTAGCTATTCGTGTACTTGAGATGCTGAGCAGCATCTGCCTGCAAGTCAGATCCATGCCGCTTGCTGAGCGATACAAGGAATTTTTAAGTGGTAAAACAAGTCTTTTCTCTTGAAGGTCAGTGTTTGCTTTTTTGCAGCATTGTTTGAGTCATCAGCATGTAGTCGTGCAGCTTATTTTGAACTCCCTAAGAATGTAGCTGATGGTAAGTAGTATATATGCAAGCAGTTATGTGATTTAATCATTGCGGCTGTCACTTTTTTTTCCAGTTCTTGTCATCATCTCCTATTCGTATTCCTAGCAGCCGACTTCATCAGATCAGAAGGGTAAGTGGAGTTATCTGTGTATTCAGTAACAGAATGAAAAGTACTATATAATATTGAAGTATTTGAACCATGGAGGTTTCTTTCTTATTGAGTTTTTCAAGTACTTAAGAAAACTGAGTATTTCTTAAGACTTAATTTCAACAAGGAAGTGGCCTTGGCAAGGCTTATTGTTATGTTTAAGCTACCTTGCATTTTAGAAGTATTTAATTTAAGATAAGCAGTGAGCTGGTCTGGTGGCTCTCCTGTCTTTTCTGTAGTGGTTCTGCTGTTCACATTTCAATCCTGATGGCAAATAATGGAATCACTAGTGTTATTTCAAGTACCTGTAATGAATCAACTGTTAAGGGAAAACTTAGGACATTTATCTCCTGCAGGAGGAAGGAGTGGATGTAATGAACAGAGAAGCAGCACATGAAAGGTGAGTGTTATTGAAAGAAGGTGATAAAATAGCCAGAGTTACCCTCTTTGTAGCTACTGATGGGGTTTTTTGTATTCTAGGGAAGTGCAGACAGCAATGCAGATAAGCCAGTCATGGGAGGAAAGCTTGAGCCTGGTAATCCTTTTATAGATGTTTCCTATTTAATTCTGCTGTTACATTCCACTGACAAATTTAAGGGAAAGAGAGGAATTAACTGTGAAAATAATTCAAGAAGAATTTAAGCTTATCTGCTTTAGCTACTTTGTGCATTTAACCCAATGAGTTTCCACTAGAAGGTTGTGCCTTGGGTTTCAAGGTAATGTCCTGTGCCAGTGTTAAGTCTGAAAACTTGTATTCACAGAGTGACAATGACTTGGACAAGTCTGAGAAATCTTTTTCCCCAAAGAGAATAGACTTCATTCCAGTTTCGCCTGCACCTTCACCTACACGAGGAATAGGAAAGGTAGGATAAGTGAAATACCAAACTGAGACAATATTTCAGAATTCGAGACCAAGCTAAACTGTCGAGTTGTGTAACTTCATAAATTGTTTCATAGTTCAAAAAAACCCCGAACAGCAGAACCAAACAGGCACTAAAAAACCCAAATCCGTATTTTGTTGGTTTCTTAGACTCAAATGGTTGCCATCTGGGAGCCTGCAGAGTTTAGGCAGTGAAACACTGGATGTTTTCAGTTACGGCTATTTGTGCAGTGTTCGGGTGGGTTGGGGTTCTGGTTGTAGGGAAGCTGGAAGAGGTCATGAAAATAGTCATGGACAGGATCTTCAGGTGCAGAAGTGGGGTGATGCTGGGAAAGAATCACTAAAATTGGAGTGCAAATCTGTATGGTGAGAGAAGTGAAAATGTGTCCATCAGTTACGGAAAGGAAGGCACAAATGCACTCTGAAGGAGGACTTGGGTGTGCTGAACTTGTACTGAAAACTGATGGCAGATGCCAGAGAAGGAGATGGATCTTAGATAAACTACTTTTCCAGTGACGATTGGAAAACTGAAATGCAGCACAGAGAAACTGGCATCTGGATTTAAAGATGGGCTGCTTAACCTTGTTTGCGCCCTCTTGTGTGATACTGCTTTTGTACTGCCAGTATTTTCACTGTGTGCTCCTACCAGATTGGTGCATGTAACAGCCACGTACGAGTGCTGGGTAAATGTGTTCCTGGGAAAACACTGATGCTGGCAGCTGGTCCTGAACCTTTGGAATTCTGGCTGTGAAGCACCAGCAGATAACTTGACAGAAAGATTTTTTTGTGTTTACCTAGAAGCGTTCATGGGCTAAACTCAAATAAACTCAAAACTGCTAATTTGAGTGCATTCTAGCTCTGCAGAATCACAGAGCTAAATATCCTGTTTTACTCTGGAATATTGTCAGTTTTCAGATTAGATGTATTTTGATGTATTTTGAGTAAACTCGTTTAACAAGCCCATTGAAAGAAGTAAATCCTGAGTACTGTATGGCTGTTTCTAAATGTAACAAAGAACAGAAACAATTCTCTTATTTAGAGAATTAGTCTATTTCAGTTTTACTTTTCTTGAGGGTTTCAATTAGCTTAATCTGAGCAGAATTGCATAGGCCAGTATGTTTTTGTAAGTTAAATTCTAATACTTGTAAGATTACATTTGATAATCTTCCTAATCTGTTGCTAGTTTTCCTTAAGAATAAGAAGGGAATAGAAGAGGTGATGTTTGGTTTGGAGGGTGGAGTGTAACATCTGATTATTTTAAAGGAAATTCTGAAGTATCTCTGTTTGAACTTTCTTCCTGCAGCAGTGTTTTTCACCGTCGTTGCAAATGTTTGTGAGCAGTAATGGATTACCTCCAAGTCCTATTCCCAGTCCAACAAGGCGATTCTGCAAGTAAGTAATGAGTGTCTGTTGTGTTAGCATTGGAATTTAAGCCAAAGATTAATTAAAGTTGATGTTAAGGCATTAAAAGAGACTTCAGTTTTACAACTGCCAAAGCATTGCCATATAAAAATGGCTCTGAAAATTTAACCTTTACCAATGGTAACTTTATGTGGGTGCTCTTATAGAGCCTGTGGCCTGTGTCAACTTTAAACTAGGCTTGGTAACTTGAGGGGTGGTTCTTAGGTATTTCAAATTAACTTGATCTGCAGATTAGTTTTATATAAATATGGCATGAAATTTAGAAAAGGATTGAAACGGGGATGTGATTCACTAAGGGAAGTGAAAATAGAAAATTTACTACAATTCCATGTGGCAGATAATCTGCTCTAATAGGCAGCACTTATTTGTTATCTATGTATTTAGATTCCGTAAGAGTTCCAGTTGTGCAGGAATAGTTTTGAGGAATGCTTCATATGCTGTGGTTGTGTTGATTTGATGCAAGTAGGAACCTTTACAGGCCTGACTCAGTGTTCTCTCTTCAGCAGGAGGAGTCAAAGTCCAATCAACTGTATCAGGCCCAGTGTTCTTGGCCCCATTAAAAGAAAAGGTGTGTGTATTTACCTCACCAGATGTTTTAATATGGATGTAGTTTTCTAGCTGGATACATTTTTTTGTTATTCTGTAAATATAATGCACTTGTATCCACAGTGAACTGGAGTTTGCCAGGCATAACTCAAAAATACAATGTAAAGTAGCTAGTCTAAAACACAGAAATGAACTTAAAACACAGCTACTGCTTGAAAGAGGCAAACTTTATTATACATCAGATTGAATGTCAGAGCTTACGAATATTCATAACATTCCTACAAGTATCACTGAACAGTGGACACCCTTCAGATCGTTTTAGGAATGTTGCTTATCATGCACTATCTTCTAAACTTAGTACTGAATGTTTGTTGTCACTCTGAAAGTTCAGAAGGTGTGTGTTTAGGGAAGTGGAATAGATCAGTGCCCTTTCCTCCTGAAGCGGGGGAAAAGGATTCTTTCCTGGAAGTGTTCCACGTTAGAGATTTTCAAGTAACATCCCTGAACAAATCTCCATAGTAGAACTGTAAGAATGAGATATTTTTAAAGTGTACCTTTAGCTGTGCTTATCCTTTCTGCTTTTTTTTTTTAACCTAGGCATTCTTTACTGCACCAAAAACATGTCCTTTTATTGTACCAGACTTATATTTAGGCTTTGAGAAAAGTAACTGTTTGTTGTTTGGCTCTTTTTTTTAGTATTTGTCCTATCAGATAAAGAACATTATCTAACTGATACTGATTTGACAGAGGACAGAGACAAGGTTTCTCGTAGATGTCAGTTCTATCTTGGCTTTTATTTTTTGTGAATTTTAGAGGCATTAAAATTGAACAAAAGTTTATTAAGCTAAATGATCAATAACGAATAGGTATCCACACTTACACTTTACACAAATTGTAAAAGCAGTGCAGGTAGAGACAGGCCTTTCCTCACCAAATCCATGTGCTCCCATGGAGCATCTTTTACAATGTAGAGATAGGAGTTTGCCTTTTCTTACTTTAAATATCAAGGAATTTTTAAAATGCTGCTTAATTTTGAAACATCTAATCTATTTAAATGAACTTACTTTCTTTTCCTAAATATGTGGTCTTGTTTTTTTCTGAATTTTAGCTGTAGATTTATAGTAGAAGGAAAGCCATGAACTGAAGAACTTTTCACTGCTATAGGGAATTAATACTGGTAGACTGTGCAATGTGTTGTAGCAGTGCAGATTTGTCTCTGTGAAATTTAAAGGGCAGAAGTGTTACCTAAGTTGGTGTTTTGTTCATTTTGTTCATACTGCAAGACCGAGTATTTTACAAATGTTTTTTGCCTGTTCTCCTTGCTAGAAGCAATTACTCTTACCATAAGACAGGAATGTATCCCTGTGGGCTGAAGGAAATGAAAACTGGGGTGGTTATCAGTCTTTTATAAAATGTGGCAGTATGATTCTGTTGCAGAATGTGTAGACTGGTTTGCTATAATGGTTTTAACCTCTGTTAGGTTTTCAAACTAACTCTGCAACTACTGCAAAGTCTATGTAAAAGCCAGAAAAATTATTACCATTTCATGCCTTTTTTTTTTCCCAAACTAAAAATGAAAGTACAGTGTAGCTGAGAGGGTTGTATTTTTTGTTTTGGGTTTCTTGTTTTGTTTTTTTTTCCCCAAGTTTATTTTATTTTCAAATATCTATTGTAGAGCAGCTATTAGTGAGCCAGCTCATTCTCAGGGCAGATTATACTAAACAGATTACGTGAATTCTCCACATCATATTTAATCTCTTAATGTCTGTAGATGGTTACAGGTACAAAGACAGTCTGATCCATGACGAGTAAGTGGAAATGCTTCCACATGACAGATTTATTCCATTCAGCTTTCCTGTAAAAGTGTACCCAGGCATCGGAATTCATTGTTCAGGGAAGGGTGAAACTGAATCCAACTGTCATTCTTATTTTCATAATCACTAACAGTTTTAAACTTCATATTTTGACTTATGTCAGTTACCTCATCTCAGCTGTTTACTTAAAACTATGGTAATTAGTTTGCTTTAGATGATTTTGTCTGATAGCAGTACAAGTAACAAGTTTTATGTCTTTGAGATCATTGTAGCCCCTCAGATACTGCTGAAGCTTTAGCTAAGGATGGACTGGATGGTTTAACAACAACTATCTTCAAATTAATGTCTTAGCCAGGTGCTTGGTTGGCTGAATTAGAGAACTTGTGTTACAAATGCAACCTTGGAGTATTGTGGGTCAAACCTCTCTTTTACAGCAGAAAAATATTAAATGGATATTCCAGAGACTCAAGTGAGTTTGATTATTTGCGCTGTTTTCCTCAGGTGAAATGGAAACTGAAAGTCAGCCAAAGAGACTTTTCCAAGGAACAACCACCATGCTTTCTCCAGATGTTACACACCTGACAGATCTCAGTTCATGGTAAAATACGTCATATGCCCTGAAATGCCAAAACAGGGACTGTGCATTTATCACAAGCTTTCTAGTTATTTTTTCCAGGAAAAAAATACTTTGTGTGTATCTTGCAGATGTGTATTAATGGGAACTATCCTGTGGTAGTGTCCTGTGACAATGGTCCTGCTCCTTTGATCAATTCTTCCTGAACAGACTCTAGCCTAGATTTTTGTATCAAAGCTTTTACACTGACTGTAACTGTTACAAATCCCTGTTGATGCATAAGCAAAGTTACTTTGCTTCATCATTACAGTATGTTGTAGGCAGTGGTCATATAGTGTCTGTGGCACTTTGCCAAATACTTAGAAAATGTGTGGGGGTACTTAATTGTTCTTGTCCCTAAGTTCATGATTTTTAGAGTTAAGTCATCTTTCTTTATTGCAATCATAATATAGCAAGGGTGTTTTTGTGTTGAGTCAGATACTAAGTATTCAAAAATATCAGCTGTTACTACTGTAATTTCAGTTTACCTACAGACTTGAAAATGCCCAGATGTTTTTTTCCAGTTTTGCTTCTCCCTAAATTGCAAAAGCATCAATTTATGTGCTCTCTGGCATCTTGTATCAAGATTTCAAAATCCAAACACAGGAATTCTGTGGGGAAAAATAGGTCTCAATCTTGCTTTGAGTAGTGCAATGTTAAAGAGCATACCGGCTAATAAATGACATCTTTTGCTGCATTTCTGATTAATTTATTATTTTTCCTTTCCTATAAGCTTTTAAGGTTTTATACTTCTTAGTTGTCACTTCCTTTCTACCTCTGGTTAAAATCAGCTTCATAATTTATTCTGCATGTTAAAAACCCCAATGATTCTGCTCCTCGTTCCCATGAGGAGCATGAATATCTATAACATGCTACAGAAAACAAGGAGTTTTCAGGGCTGCCAGTCTTGCAGTAAAGACTGAGTGGTAGTATAGGTCTCCTACAAGTCCTCTCCAAGGGGGAAGCACATTAGCTTTGTACGGAGCCTCATGCCCCTGCACTAAAGAACCTTTTACCCTTTCCCCAGCCTGTCCTCGGATATTCTCGATGGGAGTAGCAGCAGTGTTGGCTCTTCCTCTGATTCCCTGACTAAAGGCAGCATAACCACGGAGTCTCCAGTGACATGCTCCAACTCCTGCTCCTCATTCATACTGATGGATGACTTCTCACCCAAGTGACTTTATCAAGTCCTGAGTCAGTGTCTGGCTGTGCTGTCCCCTTCCTGTACACTCATACAGAGAAACAAACTCTGATCCTTGAACCGTTCATATGAGGTTTATTAAAAGGAAAAATTGTTGTTACTGTAATCTTTGGCTATTTTCCAGTGATTTTTTTTTTTAATTTATCCATTTGATGGACATTGTAGACCATATTAATGTCTGGTTTTGCGAATTTATCTTTAAAAAAAGATGTCTGGTGATATTATACTAACTTTTGCTTTCAGGAACTTGCATACACTTTTTGATTCCAGGAATAGGTATCTGCCTATTAGTGTTGCAGTTTTTAGGAATGTGCTTCTATCATTATCATGGTCACTATGTCTACGGAAATAACTTGGTTTGGAAAGATTTGAAAATACTAATTTATTCTTTGGCACTTCTACTATTGAGTAAAATCATTCTTGCCTTTTTTTTTCAGTCACTAGCCTCAAATTCCTTTATGGAAAGGAGAAAAAATGTTTTATTTTCTTAGTGCTGCTAGAATTTTTATGAATTCCTTTACAGGAGACCATATTGGGTGTGGAAATCTCACTCTATTACATTAAACTAAAAACCCCACAGCAAAATAACTAATGACTGTCACTTTTGCCATCAGTGAAGAAATAATAATGCTCTACAAACATGATTAAATTAGCTGCATAGTTCTCTCCCCAGAACATTTGTCCTACAGATTGTATGAAATAAAGTCATTATTCAGCAAGATTTGGCCAGGAAAAATTAATCTACACCTCGATTGAAGACATACAGTGCAGATAACGAAGTTAATTAAACTACTGTGTAGGAGAACCATGTATGGCACCATCGATGTCTCCTGTGGCATTGAGGTCATAAGTATTTTTGTGCCTTAGGGGACATTGTTACAAAATTATGGAATGTAAACCAGAGGGGTGGGTGGGGAAAGTCCTTTGTGTACAGCTTGTTTATAGAGTGCTTACCCGAGTCTGTCGGTGGTGCTGCTTCCCTTAGTATTCCTTTCCGAGGTGTGGAGGTGCTTGAGGCAGCCCCAGCTCTGAGGGGCAGCCAAGGTGACACGCTTTGCAGCTGCTCTGGACAGAGTTTGTCCCTTTGTTGGTCATGAGCAGAGCAGATAGCTCAGCAAATGTTCGATTCCTAAGGAAAGGCTTTGGATTGGATACGAGCTCTGCAAATTGCTTGGTGAAGGAGTTCTCTTTGAGCTATGAGTAGTCTTGATACAATGCCTTGGTCAGTCTGAGGTAGGAACAGATATTTTACTTTTTAAAGACTATAACAGGGCAAAATAAATCCGTTTGTAATCTACTGTGTTATGCTATTTATTATTTATAACTCTGTAAAAAGTCTGTGGTGATGAATTATAGTATTTTTTTATGATTGAATAAGTTTTTTATGTTCCGTAATTGCAGGCCGGTTTGTATTTAATACTCAACATTGTCTGCCAGAATCATAAGCTTCCATTTTTGAATGTTTGTAACACAAATGCTTTTGTTACCTAAAAGTACAACTTGTGATCTTTCTGAAAGAAAATAGCACTGAATTTAAAGTAAGATTATGTGCTTTAGATGTGAGCACAATCTCTGGCAATACTGTCTGGCTAAAAGGGGAGGGGGAGAACCATGGTTTTTTCTGTTCCAAAGAAGCCGTTGGATATCCAGAAGATGTGTACATACTAGATTATTTTTTAAAATGTTTTCATTAAATTGTAAGAAGTACCAGAATGGGCCAACAGTGGCACTTGTGATACCATTTCCACCTGTGGAGCATTAGTTCCCCACTTCAAATAAATGTGCATATTGTAAAATACTGTCCATCCTTGCCATTTTTAAATGAGCTCTACAGTATTGAATGTTAATTTTTTTTGTATATGCACAGTGCTATTTCTTGAATTTTTGATGTCTTAAGTCCCTTAATTATTTTTTTATTCATGCCTGTATCTTCTCTGCCTTCTTGGTGCTTAAAGAAGGCTGCTTTTCCATTTGCAAAATATTGACAAACAGTCTGTGCTAAAATCCAACCCCATTACCTGTGCCCTAGTTCCCTTCTACTGTGCTTTTACTGGTACTGTGATTTAGAAATTCTGAACGAGGGGTGGCAGGAGGGGAAACCTATTGCATGCTTTCTTAAACCTGAGAAGAGCAGAGCTATTGCTTAATTTTGGCTGATTTACCTGTACAATTGATGTATTCCAGATTTGTTTGTTAGTGGAGAATCTTATCTGAGTGCTGGCTTCTGTAAATACTCGAATGTAAGCTGCATAAAGCAAGCGCACAGTCACTCTTGTTACAGCCGTTTTTTGTAGTGTTCTGGCTATTCCCCGCTCCTCGAATGTCTCGTAAAAGACATTGCTCTTTTATAAAATATGTACGTAATGCATACACTCGCTGTGTCTGTTTCAGAATGAATGGATGTTGCTGTGTAATAGGCCCAAGGTAGGCCCAGGTTCTCTTTCACACTCCTAACACATCTTGTTCATTTTGAAACAAAGTTTTCTAATATGCTGATAATTGATACTTGCACTTAACTGCATTTGAGTTGCCACTGCTTAGAAGGTTGATTGATATTATACAGAGTAGCATACTCTGACTAAAACTGACTAAAGTTGCATGTCTGGATTTGTTACCTGCCTTGTCTGAGGGAATTAGATACCAGTTGGGAAAGAACCACCAGCTGGTGCTGGTAGTCAGCTTTAATGTATAACTACTGACATTTAACAACTGGTTTTTATGACTTCACCAGACTTATTTCTCCTGAATTGCCATGATGAGAGTCTGAGAATTCCTGTCTTTACCCCACTTCCTTCTTTTTATAAGGGATCATTAGTGCATATGTGTTGCTGAGAATCACAGTGATGAGTTACCTATAATGTTGTAATAGTTGAGAACTAAGTTAAAATACCTGTGTAATTCAAGCAGCATTTCAGACTGTCTATTTTTAATATGTTAGCACAGCGCTACAGTGGTCTTTGTACAACTCACTGACCGACACTGTCTTTAGATCATATCCAGAGCCTGCTGAATCTTCATTTCATGGGCTTAAAATGCTGGAAGGATTTTACTAACGGTTTAGAAAAATGTGTGTGTCAGCTGTGGAACTCTGTATGTTTTGATAATATCAAGTGTTCTTCGTCAGGAAATGGATCACAGTGTGCATGTTTCATTCTCCTTCATTGAATTTCAAATTGGGGGATCATGGGCCCAAAAACCTGTCTTTAAGGGGCTATTTTTCTGACTGTATGTGATTAAATACTTTCTCTTACAATGAAAGTAATTAAACTGTCAGTGGGTGAGGATGTAAATCTGAGTTCTGCAGACTTTATTGGAAAACTCATTCTTGAAAGGCACAAGGGTCTCTATACTGCATAAAAACACTAAAGTGGGATTTTTAAAGATTTTTATTCTGTAAGTCATGATAAAAATAGAGAACTCATTTTAACAACTCAAAATGCTAAAAAGATTTTCAATGCAAGGCTTTAGCTTGGCATGTTTCTCCAGGCAGGTCAACGCTGAAGGCTGTATGCAGACGTGAACTTGAGCAGCCTCAGGCAGGTTTGAAACTCAGGTTCTGGTGCACAAACACAGTAGACTGGCCCAGGGAAATAATTTTTTACAAATATTCACATTCTTATCTGTAGACCCTGCTAATACATTGTGTGACAACAAAGATGAGAACTTTTTTTTCCTGGAAGGAATTTCATCTGCATATAATGTTCCTGGTAGCTTCATAATGAAAAAGCTTTGCATTAACAAGAGTTCAAGAATTCCATCAAGTCATAGGCCTGTTGCATTTACATTTTTTGGAGTAAAGGCCAAGGAATATTTCTAGAGCTATACAAACTGCCCCTTGTGTTCCAAGGCTATTATATGAATGGCAGCTGTCCATAGTAGATCAAAAGGGACTTGGCCTATCGTTCAGTATTTCAGTCTCTCTTGAGGCCTGTTAAATAATCCCTAGCAAATTCAGTGTAAGATGGTCACTGGAGGTACCAGAAAACCCAGTGAGAAGGAAGTAGTGACTTGCTCCTCTGACTGTAAATTAAGAGTTTTAGCCTTGAATTAATCTTACCTAGCTAATTTTCAAGGAAAAATTCATTTTTCAGAAAACAGACTTTTCATGGAGGTCTGTCCTGTTCAGACTTAGAGGAAAAGGGTCCTTCTGGGCAATTCTAGGGCTGTTTTGCTTAATCCACTCCAAAACAAGGGAGCTGTGCTTGCCCATCAGAATTGGAGTAGCATTGTCTCAGTTCCAGCTGGTTTTGGGGAGGGCAGGGATTTGGTGTTTGGCTTTCCTTGAGGGCTGGTTATCTAACCCTCAAAGGTCCCAACAAGGACCTTTGTCATCAGGCTAAAATCAGAAGTAGATGTTTTAGGGCAAGTCTGTTTTCTGAGGGAGGAATTATGCTGCAGAGGTGGTTTAAGGGTGACAGCTGGGTTTTACTTCCTGCTGTAGGGACAGGGCTGCTGTTCCCATAAATGCAAAGGCACAGAAACCGCTGTAAAGTGTTCCTGTACCTCAAGGCTATCCCTTTATCCCTTTAGAGTGGACTGGGCACTTGGCGGAAGTCTCTTGCTTCAATCCAAACCCTTTTTGCATTCAAGCTGCTTTTTATTACTTGCTCCTAGATCTTAAAGCCTTTTGGTTGAAGTCTTGCCTCTGATTAGCGTGCCAGGGCCAGCGTTTTCTTTTTAAACTTGGAGCAATTTGGTTTGTTGTTCTTGCATTATAAAGTTTGGAGATGGGGAGGAGGTGGGTTCTTGCTGTTAACAAAGAATGCATGTCAGCTTGGATGATCACAAGAGATCGTGGGCGTTTAAAAGAAATGAAACCTGAAAACACAGAATAAAGAAATGCTTATTTTTAGTGAACCAATTTGGCTGGTTTGATACCAGGCTCTTTCTCTAAACATGGGCAGTAGTCTTTTGAGCATATTTTTAGTAGCAGCAACAAAATCCAATGTTCTTCCACCTCCAAAGTCTTCTTACTGTAAAGTAAAAATTTATGAAAGACCACAAGTTTTGTTCATCTCTAATCAACCGGGCCAGGTGTCTCTCACTCTCTAAGTTTGCAGTAACACTCCCTGTGATTCAACAGGCCAGATAGTGACACCAGGCTGTCAAGCAGTTCCTGTCTGTCCAAGAAGCATCTTACACTGCACAAGAATTCTAACGCTGTTGTTCTTCCTTAGCTTACTTCTGAGGGCCATAAAATTTTATTACCTTTTTTACAAACACAGTTATTATTCACTCTTAATCACTATAGGTTGCCTATCTTACTAAATAGCTGTGGTAAAATTCCTGGTGGACTCTTGCCTCTCTCTCATCTTGGGGTATAACAGACTTCGGGATTTTTGATTATTTTTCAGCTAATGCAATGTTTTCTGGAAGAATTATCCATTGTGTTTTGATTCTGCAAGGCGTTTGGATATAGTTTATGCAGAAGTAAGTCCTATTGAACAACATGAGTTAAATGAATCTTGGAGACAATGACATGAGACTGTTTTTTCAGAAGATGCGTAGTTTAACTCCTGCATTACCTAACAAAACAGCCTGCATTCTTCCACCACTTTTGAACTTCTGCCAAAGTTGAGTAAGTTGGCAGAAGCTCACAGCTATTATTTGTGTTTGGATGGTTTATAACACAGATTACAAAAACCATATTGTGCTAGAACAAAAATATTTTCCTTCCCCCAAATAATTTACAATTTAAATTTATCGTGAGAACTGTAATCATTTATCAATGCAATGTGTGCTCAACAATTTTTTTCATTGTGTAAAAGTTAGTGTTTGTGACAGGCAGGTAGGAAGAAGGTGATATTAAAAACCGTGGGCCCAGGTAAAATAAAGAATGTAATGGAAGTTAGCTAGTCCAGAATCTAAATGTTGGATCTAGCCTCTGACAAAGTTCTACAAGCCCCTAAAATTTTGGGGAAATTCAGCTACTGCCATGAACTTAACAGCTGTTTCTCAATCCTAGTTAATGTCAACACTTCCCTATTTATGACCAGAACCTCCAAGAATTTGGAAGAAAAATAAATGTGAAAAGGGGGAGCTAGAATAAAAATGCCTCTGTGCCTATGATGTATGAGTACTAGTTTAAAAAACGTTACAAAGTACAGTGAGTTGCGACAAATGTGCTTTGAATAAGAGCTGAGGATGTGCTATGTAGAGTATGTGTAACATCTTGTTCGTGTGCAAGAACAGACTGTGAAAGAAACAGCTTTGTGAGGGAGAAGCAACATCAAAGGCCCTGAAAGAACAAGTGCTGTAATAGGAAACATTTGCCTTTTGAGGGCTCTTTTTTCTGCTGGTCACTTCTTATTCCCACCCCCCCAGCCCCCCTCCTGTATTAAAACCCAACAGCTGAGCAATGAGAGGAGCATGAGTAGGGTGAGCTAGATGGGCAACAAGGAGGTGTATGGAGGGCCACCTGAATTTGTGTGGGATTGCCCAACTTCCCTCCTGCCCCATTCACATGGAGTTTCATTAGCCTTAAAGGCTGTGGTTGTGTTTGTTGGAGAACCAAAGCAAGGCTGGAAGCTCAACTGCATGTCTTTAGCTGAAAAGTTAGTGCACAGGATTGTCAGCTTCTGTCAAACATGTCCTAGAGATGGGCAAAACTCTTCATGGGGGCAGAGCAGGGATGAGAGGGGAAGGGGAATTAAGGGTGTAGGAGTGGGACAAAGATGCCCCGGAATGGGGCACTGTGGGAGAGCACAAGGTAGCTGGTGGGACAAGGGACTGTAGACAAAGCACTATAACTGAGCAGGTGGAGGAATGTCACCCAGCAGGAAGGAGATGGCACGGCAGCAGGCTGGTGCACACACCTAGTGTGAAGAAAGTGATGGTTTTCCTGCAGAGTGTTAGGGTTATGCTTGTTGTCAACATAAGGCTCATGCTGAGGGAGAAGGGTTGTGGTACAGCTGCATGAAGGCAACAACCTGCCACAGCCACATCCTACAGCCTCCGGCTCTCTGGGTGTTTTTTGGGGAGTAGCAGAACGTTTTCCGTCTTGCTTTACATTAGTACCAAAGAACATCGAGCATGAAGGACTTGGAGCAAGCATCAGTGCCAACAAACAGCGCATCCCTGACTGTGCTGGGAGCTTTGGACCAGCTGGGGAAAGTTTGTGGTGATCTGGATGGCCACGGGATGGCGTCTCGTGGCTTGCAAAGCACAGGACGGTGTTTCGTGAGCAGTGGTAATACTGCCTGAAGTGATCTGAACTGCACTCACTCTGCAGCTTCTGTTGCTAGAAGCTTCTAATGTTTTCTTGCTTTTCACTCTTAAAATAACCTCTTCCTTCAGAGTCAACACTAACTTCCCAGAGTGAGAGTTTGGACTTCTTCATGCTAACAGAACCTTAAAGCTGATTTAAAAAATGTTCTCTGTGGCTGTAAGGATATCGCAATCCCATGCTAGAGGGGACTTGGATCAAATTTACTGACAACCTGAAATGAATGAATAGGCCCTGCTCACAGCAAGAAAGATTTCCTAGAAGTACTTTGCACATTGGCTATTTTCCCAGCCCCATGGAGCCCTTCAGGAGCCTGCTGTGGCACATTTCAGTTGGGTTTAGGGGACTGCAGTGTACAAGCTGGGTTTTTTCCCAAGTGCTGATGCTGCAGTGTTCCCATCAGACCGCATGCAGGAAGCATCTTCCTGTTATTTCTCTGAGTGGGCACACACAGACCTGGATCTTAGAGAATGTACAGCAGCTTCAGCTCTTTAATCTGCAGCACACAAGGAATGTCTGCCTGCATGGAGAGCGTCCAGCCACGGAGCTGTGCCCTGGTGCCCTGTCCAGGTGAGTGCTCAGGTAAGGGTGGCCAGAATGGGTCTGCTGCTGCTTTTGACAGAGATTTAATTATTTACTGAAAACCAAGGTGTAAAATGGGGCAGCACCAGCTCTGGGCTGTGTGTGAGAGCTGCCTGCAGGGTCACGATGTGGGCTGGGGTGGTCCAACTGCTGCCCTCCAGCTCTGTGACCTTACCCATTCTGGAAAGGAGCTGCGGGAAGGTGGGGGAGCCTCGTGATCTTCCCCAATGGGCTTTGAGATCCCTCCACAGCAAGTGCTGTGCTGGGGCTGAGTACTATCAGCACTGCTGCTGGTGGGAATTCTGGTTTGGCCCCTGGATCAGTGACTGGCCTTGTTGTGCCTGTGCTGCACGTAGTTTTGACTGGATCTGGGAGCGGTTCCTCTGCTCTTTCATAGTTTGCCTTCTCCTTCGCACGTCTCCAGCAGGAAGTGCAGATTCAGCAGGCATTGTATGCCTCAGCAGCCTGCCAGCTGCCTTGCTGAAGCTAATTCACAATTCGAGTCACTCCTGATAAGTTTGCAAACAATGTGCAGTGATTTCTGAGCTAGATAGCAACTGAGCCGAACTCCTCCACTTCCAGCCTGTCAGCTGAATAAAGCTCTGCACTTACTTTGTAAAGCTAATGGGTCAAACGTGGCCTCAATATTTTGTGCTTCTGTGATGTTTCATAAACTTCTTGTTTGTTTAGGAGTCACTTTGAGTGTCGTCATTATTATTGAAACCCTCAAATGAGTGTGTGGAGACACAGAGAGGGCATATGGTTAGTGTTGGTTGAATATGAGTTAGAAATTGAACCCAGGACTTCTGACTGGTAGTTTAGTTCTTTGATCACTGGATAATTGTGTTACCCCCTCTATAACACACTGGAATAACCTGGGAATTTCAATGGGAATAACTCCAGTGGAAACAAGAGCAACATTTTTTTCTTGAACTAACTTCATATGGCAGCCACTGGAAGTGTGCTCTGAGGAAATGGCCCAGAGGAAGTGACTCTGCACTCGTGGCTCATCTGCCCCGGCAGGACACTGCAGGTCAAAGTTAGAAGGAACTTACTTAAAAGCTAATGAGTGAGTGGTGCAGCAAGCACTGCGAGAAAGCAGAGCTCAACAGTCAGCAGGGGAGCTTGGGGTTCTCTGTCTCCATCCTTATTCCACTTCCTCTCTTCTTGTTCACATCTGTTTAGTCAGAGGGATGCCAAGGTGATGATCTATCAGATGAGAATTTGTAGGTGAGACTGTGCCCTCTCCTGATCTGAGCACAGCTCTCTCTGGAAAATGGGGTTGGTGCAGAAAACACACTGTTTAATCTTACTCAGTATGTTTTTATGAAATGAAATCAAATCCTCATGACTCTATATCTCAGCGTGGCAGATACTGGGGTTTTTTTAGACATGTGTAACGTCAGAAGTCAGAAGTGCAGAACTGCAGCTTGGATCAGCCTAGAACTGCAGGGCTTGACCATTCTGTGCAAAAATTGGTACAATACAGTGGCAGAAACAGGAATATATATTGCTCCTGCCAGATGACAGCAGAGTTTTTTCCTAGGTAGGCTTTGGGAAGCCCTCCTTGGTGCACTTTCCAAAGGGCATGAGATCACATCCCAAGCAGACTTACATTTTGGAGTGTATTTGTCTCTGTGCCATGAGTTAGGTCGTGTTTTTTTTTTACTCCTCCTTTAGTATTGGGATTGAAAATTCAAGCTGGAGAAACGTGAAAGCAATTGGGCCTAATCCATTCCTGTTGTTACTCTTTGTTTTCACTGGAGTTACTCCAAGGCTGAATTCAGCATATGATGAACAACTTGTTCGCCAAAGTTGGAATTTAGGGGAGAAGGTTTTAGGGATGATCACACAGCTCTGGAGCTCCTTCTCAAACAGCTGAAGCTCCCACAAGAGGGATGATATTTGGTGAGTTCAGGTTATTGAGTTTAGTACAAGATTCTAGTATTAAGCCCTCTAGTCGTAATAAGACATTATTATCCCTTAGAAGAATTACTTGAATAAAACCCAACTGCTCGCTTAGATTAGATGGAAAAATCCTTGTCACTTACCAGCCAGCTGCAGAGATACCAACCTGGAGCAAACACAAATGATTCTGAGCCTGATAATCCTCGTCCTGCTCCCTTTCCTCTCACCTTCTCTGGGATCAGC
Source organism: Mystacornis crossleyi (assembly GCA_013400655.1). Taxonomy (NCBI): domain Eukaryota; kingdom Metazoa; phylum Chordata; class Aves; order Passeriformes; family Timaliidae; genus Mystacornis; species Mystacornis crossleyi. Next base: position 18,231 of record VYZQ01051875.1, read on the forward strand.
CCCTTCAGGGTTACTGCCCGTGAAATGTTCACTGTTCTTCATGCTCTGACCATCTGAGCTGCAACCCTGGGAAGTCTCCAAATAGGTTACAAGCCCTAATTCTGTCTTGGTTAGATGGAAAAAGGAGGGTGCTATAAGCTACGGAGAAGTTGAGTGTTACCAGCTGAGGACTAGGTACTGTTTATTTGAGTTTGGGTGTTTTTTTGGTTCTTATTTTTTTTCAGGATCGAGCATATTGCTGTTAAGAACTAAGATGAAACTCCTTACAAATCTGCAAGATGAACCAGTCCCCACTGCTGGTTAATTCCTCCTGTGTTCCTGCGAGCTGTTGGAGGGGTCATGGCAGAGGCAAGATCCCCATGATTAAATTAGGCTTTTCCTTCCTGGAGAAATAACCATTACTGTCTCTCTGGCTCACTCTGTTTCATTTCCTTTCTAAACAACTTAGATCACAAAGGGCTCCAGGAGGGGTGCACCTCTTCTAAAGAAAGGCCTGGATGACTTTCTCCAATTTAAGAGAGTCTTGTGAAAGTTATGCTTCCTGCCCTTGCCCAGGGAAGAGGATTTATAACAGATGCTTCTGCAGCCTTCACTGTGTGTGATTTGGAAGGTGGAGCATGCACTAATCTTGCTGTGCTTGGGAGGCCAGGACAGCCTTCTGCTGAACAACATGAGTCCTGGCTGACTAATAGAAAATCTCAGAGCCCAGCTGACACAGAGATCCCCTTCTAACATGAGCTCTGGTGTGTTGGGGCACATCTCAGCAGCTTTGCTCAGAAAGTTTCCAGTGCCATAGCCATGGTATGTCCTTGGTCTTGCTGAGGTTGAGCACTTCTCTGTTACCCTTTGGTTTTCACCTTCTTCCTCCTCTACTTTACTTCTGACCCAGGGCAGGGGATGCCAGTTGCTCCCCCTGCTGCTTCTCCTTCCAGACTGTCTCTATTTTCAGTGATCCAAGCTGCAGTTTGTACCCCCACAGCCCTGACTAACAGGGATGGAACAAAACATGCTAAGAATAGAAATAGCACTACAGGAAAGGGCATTTATAGTGCTTATTACTCTTAATTAGGACTAGAAGAAGTGCTTCCTTAATGCCTCAGCTGATACACAGGGTGAAATATTTTCTTCAGCAGTTAGACACTTGGGAAGTGGCAAGGAAGAACCCCTCACTTTTAAAACCAAAATAAAACAACTTCCACTGTTACTTGTCTTGACCTATTTCTCTCCACAGCAGAAAATGCATCACTAATAAGCTTTTCAGAGTAATGGTCAATGAGATGCTGTTTCACTTAGACCTGAGGAGATCTTAGGGAGAAGGCAGAAAATTTGATGTATTCTACACGGTTACTGACCCCAAGGTCTGTGGAGCAAACACCGGGTAGCCAAAAAAAGCAGAAAGAGTAGTTAAAATCTTACAAACCACAACGCAGAGGGATTATCACACCAAACTTTGCTTAAAGTTCACATGGCAAAGAGGATCTTTCTCTTCTAGGAACTGCAGCTCCTACTGTTTGTACACCATGCTGCTCCAAGACATAATCACTTCCCCAGCTTTACTTGGTCATCAAGAGGGCTGTAATTTGGACCAAGGCTTCAACACTACACCAAGCATGCTTTTGCCCAGCTTAAGCACAGGGCAGGAGGGGGTGGATTTTCCCTTCTATACCTGTAGTTCTGCAGGGCACCCAAACACCATATAAATGTCTGTACTTACACCATAGGAATTTGACAGAGTTCAAAGGTGGGATGTGGTCAGACCCCTTGTGTGCAAATCTCATCTTCTCTGAGAATCCAGCAGCAGGTAAGACTGTAGGCTTGTGCCTCCTGCCCTGCTGAACTCTTATTTTGTCTCCTATTTTGTCTCCTATTTGAGCCTTTGCTTCACTTCCCCTCAAGCATTTGGCTCTAGGAGTTGGTGCATCTCATCTTTCACTTTGAAACTCTCTGTTCCTACTCGCTATTGAGTCACATGGGAATTGCAGATCCCAACAGTTTGGAAGCTAGAAGATATTAAAAAAATAAAGCCTTAAAAAACTGTATTAATTCCCAGAGGAGGGGGATTGTAAATCATGTCCTTGAATACTCTGGTGAGGTGCTCAGCCCATTTCTCTTGTAAGCTAAAATTTTATTTTGCTGTATGAAATATTTGCCCAAGGACTTTCTTCTATCCCCAGTTTAGTAGTAACGCTTGTGGAGAAAGACTGACTGCTTCTTAAAAACTGTCAAGTCTGGGTAGAGGACACAGACAAGCAGCCTGGTGTGGGGCTTTGGTAGGGGTGTTTTGGATGAATTATTACATGACCTCACTCTGTAATCATTTGATTCAGGCATGAACTTTCCTGAAGCAGGGAATTTTGGGTTCTGGGTTCAGCTGAGAGAGCTGAATATGATTTTCCAGATGGGCATCCACACTTCTTGAGGAAAACCCCAGTTCAGTCTTGGCCACCAGGGCACTGGATTTCTTCCCTGATGCTCTCCCAGAGCTCCATAAACACTCCGTGTCCCAGAGAGGCTGTGACTTGTTTGGGGGCTGTTGGTCAGACCTGTCTGCAGAGGCCCCTGGACCTGAGAGGACTGAGGGGCACACCAGGGCCAGGCCCTTGTGAGTGCTGCGGCTTTTATCTTTTTTTTGTTCGCTTGAATTTTGCTATAGTGCATGGCCATACCTCAGGACTTCCAAGGGCTGCTTCTCTAATCTCCCCAGCAGGATTAGCGCCGCTGGAAATGATGAGGGCTTGGACTAGCTATCAACTCTATCAGGAAAGCTTCTTTCCAGCCAAGCCAGTAAGAGCTTTGATAATTGGGAATCTTGGGTTCAAGCTGCTCTTCTCATATTTCACAGATGGCCTCAATGAATGATTTACCAGGTGAGTAAAAGATTAGCCAGATTCCTCCAACTGCATTTCAAGTCATATAAAGCACTTGGTTTGATAGGAGCCTGGGCAGTTCCTAATTCTTTAGCCTTGTTAGACAGTTTTACAGTGACTAATTGCCCTGTGCTCCCTCCCTGGGAGTCAGGTGTCTCCCGGGGAGGGATCCACACTCCTCGCACGAGCCTCGCTTGTGCCCTGGAACACCCGTGCCAGTGAAGGCTGCTCCACATGGGCAGGTACCCAACGGCCTTGAGACGTGATGTCTCCAGCTGTATTTTACTGGAGAGGCTCATATCCTTCTGGGAGAGAGATGGTAAAGGGAATACTTAAAATACGCAATGAGGTGTTCCTATAAAATTATCAAAAGTTTTAATTATCAAAAGCTTTGCAGAACCTTCCTGTGGAGAAAACCATCACTGCAGAGTACAAGTGAACAGTGGTTTGGGAAGGGCAAAACCTCTTGCTTTAATATTTTAACTAGTCTCCAAGACTTGGATGAGCTCTTCTGGGGGAAGGGAGATTACCCCATGTTTGCCTGTTACAGAGTTTCTCACATTTTTCTCCTTTACACTAGGCAAATCAGAATTCTGTGTCTGTCTCTCTGTGGCAATTTCTACAGAGTCTGGCTGTTTTAAAAGACTGCAGTACTTATTTTAAACATCCAAATTGGAAAAGCAAGGTTTAAAGTGGACCTACTTCTTTAGAGTACGACTTGTTAAAGATCTTTGTTAAATTATTTACAAGGGGTCTTACAAGATGAACAGATCTTTGCATATAATCACTTGTATTACTTCCATTGTGCTTTTCTCCCATGCTGCTAAATCAAAACACAATCATGAGATCACTAAAGAGCTTGCAGGGAGGGTTGGCCTGTTGCTATTGATATATGAAGTGTACATGCCAGAAAGTCTAAAGCAGTATTGGCATGTGCTGATCTCCTGTGAACAGTCTTTGATTTACAGCTGTCAGAGATGAGAGCTCTGGGGCTCACTGGGGGAATCAACCTTAGCAGAAATGCTTAAAATACTTGGAATTTAGCCAACAGGCTAAGAAAAGAGGAGTTTTCTCTCTGCTGTGATCTCCTTTCATACACCTAAAGTTATGCAAGACACAGGGATGAGAAGAAACAGCCCTGACAGCTTTGTCCCCAAGATATTCCGAAGTTGTTGAAGATCCTCAGTCTGCCCCAGAAGTACAAGGATAATAAAATTTGCTACTTTTCTGATTTTTGCATCATCATTTGGACAGAAAAATTTGGGCTGAACCTACACCCTGGTAGTTCCTCTTAGTTGAACCTGTGGCATAAAGGAGTCCCCTTGATTAAAGCTCCCCCACCAGAGTTCTTCAGGGCTAAAATTTTGCCACAAGTTATAACAGGGTGAAGGAAGAGTTATAAAAGTACAAAATTCCGTCTTCTTCTCAGTGAAGGTAGAAATAAAACATTTGTGCACATTTCCAGGACCGAACATTATCTACCACCAGTTGAGTCTTGTATAAATGAGTTGTGCACTGGCATATGTTGCACAATTTTTCAGGCCTATCAGTTAGCAGAGCAGACCTTTATTTTGAGATGGATGTGTCCTCCCCACAATCCAACTGGCCTGTAGGAGTAGAATATTAACACCAAACATCACTTTAAAAGCAAATGGCATCCTTTGATGTTTAAATACAAAAAAGGACAGCCTGCGTTTCTGAGGGCAACACCAAATCTCAGGGGATTACTCACCATGGCAATTTTTTGGAGGATACTAAGTCACTCACACAGATTTTATCCATAGGCTACCAGGCCAGGTGGATCCCTGGGTTGCTTGAATGTGATCTCCCACCAGTGATCATTGAAGGTCATGGAGCCCTGCACGTCCTCATCAAAGTCTGACTCTGCTTCTCATTGCCAAGCAGAATCAGGGGCTGTTGATCATGGTTTGAAAAGGCACTGTCAAAAAGGCACTGTCAAAAGATGGAGAAATTAACAGGAAGAATTGAAAGTTGTGAGAAAACACTGAAAATGGTGAATTTCCTTGATTTTTTAATCTCTCTCTTGTTATTTTCAGATGTAAGGTCATTGTGCCAGATGCACCAAATGGACACCTGGGACCCTGACATTGCAGTCAGAAAAGGCGCCGGGCCGTGATTCCAGCCTTTTTCTGTGCCTCCCACCATGTTTGCATGTCTGAAAGCCTGTGTCAGCAGTGGTGGGACAGCTCTGCAATACACTGCTAGAAAACATTCCTCTTGCAATGCTGTCTTGCTTTTTATTCTATTCCTCCTGTTATTCTATTCCTCCTGTCACTGCCAATGCAGCAGTGCATCTGCTCCCACAGAAGGGGTTGTTCTCCATGTGCCTGCCCTTGTCCATGCACAGATTTAAGATACCCCTTTCCAAAGGCAAACAGGAATTGGAAAAAGCAGTAAGTTAAAAATTGAAATAAAAATATATTTATGAGACCACTTAAAATGCCTGTTTCTCACCATTTTGTGAGGATCCCATCTGACACCGGCATGAGGCCAATTACTTGGGAGCAGAGAGAGGCAGGGAGAAGAAAGGAAATTGCTGTGATCCCTTTTTGGAGTGTTTGTTCTTATTCAACCCCTTAGATGTATCCCAATGTAAATAATCTGTCAGATCTCTTTACAAAGTGATTGCTAAGTGGGACTGAGGAGAAGGTATTCTGTAATGTAGTAATTTCTGTCTTTTCATTTTCCTGCTTGGTCATAGAGAGGAAATGTGGCTGGTTGTTAATTTGAAAGCATTTGTAGTGGTGATGGCATAATAGATATGAAAGTTCACAGGACTCTGACAACTGCCAATATACTGAGAGTTTCAGATGAAAAAATGAAAGCTGCCTGTAAAGGATTCCCATTTGTCATGGAAACCCCACAATACCACAGGACAGCTGCTTGCCTGGGATCTGTACCTCATATGTAAGGAACCAGAACAGACATGTGCTCTATTGTACAAAAAGTACAACCCCACAGAGACAGGTAAATCATTCTTTACAAGGGAAAAACATCATCTAGAATTAACATTTTCTGTAAAAGATGATTTTCAGGGTTTATTTGCTATCCAATGTAATTAAAAATATGGCTTAAAATACATAAATTATGGTCTTTCATATTCTAATGCCCTAGTAACCTACTCTGGAGATGGATTTGGTGCTGCTGCAAGTGTGGCTGGAGAGCTGGTGGGGTCTGCTTTGGCAAGGAGCTCTCCTGTTGTTGAGCACAAAGGTGAAACAGGTGGCAAAAGTTTCCTGGGAGATGTTGGGTCTGGAGTCTTTCCTCTCCTCATGCCACTCTGTGCTTTACCTTGTTCCCCATATCAATTAATGCGGTGAGGTTTAATTTGAAAATAAGAATTAAAAAAAAAAA
>VYZQ01051877.1:9283-28441 GCA_013400655.1 Mystacornis crossleyi
TCATGTTGACTAGCCTTCCCTATGTTATTACTCCCTTAGTGCTTCCCTAATTTCTTTCCTGAATGTTTTCCCATTCATACAAAGTTTAAGCAAGATTGTCAGCTACTTTTTGAGAGTCTCTTTTTCTTTGACTCTGTTTCTACTACTAAAGAGAATTTATCTTTAGGATGTCTTTTTCAACATATTCAGGACCATCCATGTCCCTGGTTAGCTGCCCATTCTCACCTCCAGAACTGACTGTATTGCTTCTGTCACTGCAGTACAGAACATCATGCTGTTAATGTATCACAGAACAGTTAAGACAGCCATACCACTGGAATCCTGGTCCTTCCATCTTTCAAAATCCTTTCACAGGAGGTTCAAAATAAACTTAATATTCCTGTTGAAATGGCATTTTTTAATGCCCATTCCAATGGAATCATTCCTTCTCATTTCTTCTTCACACTGTGGTTTCACACTGATGATAGAGGTCTGTGGTGAGCTCAGTGGCATGCTGTTGAATCTGCCAGCATCCCCCTAAACTTTTGAGATAAGAGGTGTCAAGTGCTTTCTAAATAGTAAATAAAATATGCATTTAGTAGGTGATTATGTCTTTTCAGTTATGTGGTTTCAGCACTGTGGATGGTTTAGGTGCCTTCCCCTCCTCTGACACAAGCGTTCTGTAGCATGGTGATATTCCCAGAATTTGCTTCCTGTGATTGTATAATACAAGGAGGTGAATTTTTCTGGAAAGCAATACCAGTAAGGTGGCTCAGCTGTAACAGACTTGCATCCAATTCTTTGTCATGGATAAAAAATTCTCTTCATCCAGTCACAANAGAGGCAAAAATGTAGGAAGAGCCAAGTAAAGACTATCTAGAATTTTATCCTACATTTTGATAAATACTCAGACACATTTCCATACCATCATTTTTTATTGGTATTAACCATGGAGAAAATATCCAACCAGTTTCTCCTCTTTTCCTTATACAGATTAACTCATTCCACTGGTTTGCCCCACAAGTTTCACCAGTTCAGTGGAAAATGCTTCTGGGGTTTATGGCAATACAGTGCAACAGGCTGAATTTCGTACAAGGGCAGATTACTGGCCACATATGGCAATCTTCCTGCCCCACCGAGCGTGAGGACTGGCCCACACCGAGCAAACCTGGAGAGAGGAACAGCTCTGACTGCAAAGCACACAGGGTCAAGGAAGGATAATTTTTTCTCCAGCTCGTAAAAGCCATCATGGAGAAAACCTGACCTCCCATGGCTCTGCTGGATAACAAATACAGTCACACGTGCATTAAGGAGGTTCTCGAGTTACAAACTTTTATGACCCAGAACAAGAAACCGTGTTAATTCATGGAGAAAAATAAAGAAACAGCAGTCAGAAGCTATCTGAAAACAGAAGAGTAAGACATAAATAAAAATATATCTGATTTTAAAAAACTAAGACCAAAAGGGAGTCCTCAGTAAAAGCAACAATTAAGTTTGAATTAGTGTATGTACCACAGATAGTTAATGTGAAAAAGAAACCTAAACATGGGCTTTGTGAAGTATTGCTGATATATCTGAGATTATAAAGAAATGTGAAATAGGGGAGATTTCACAGGATTTCTTTTCCTTACCTGACCACCTGTGTTCAAAACGTCTCTGGATTCTCTAGTTCTGTGTGATTGGATTTGGAGAATAGGCTGAAAAATTACAGAGGAGAGGGAAGAAGAGAAAAGGAGAAAGGAAATAACTAAAATGTAGGCAGAGAGATGTGTACACAGACGCACATGCAGTAACATTCTACAAGGGCCATTTCCTTAGCAAACCAGGCTAAAACATTCAGACATAATTAGAGAAAGCTGGCATGTGAAGACAAAAAGCAGACGGATGTTACTGCACTGATGATGCACCAGGATGTGATGCTGTTTCCCTGCCCAGGCTGCCTGACCATGACATTTTCACAGGACCTCTGTGCCTGCTGGCCACCACAGCATTGAGAGTTACTCATTTAGCTCAAGGCTAAGAAAATTAAAAATGTTGAAGCTGAGACTCCCAGAAACAGCAAAGTATTACATTACCTGCTGCATGTTGCTCTCTTGTGCGGCAAAAAGTTTGACATGGAGAGCAGGACCCATCACCTGCATGCAAATCAGCAGGGAAATCAGTCACTGTATCTGCCAAATGCTTTTCCCTCTCGTTTGTCAGACAAAATTACTGGTTTGACTGGAGGCACACAGCCACAATGCAGCCCTGTTTTCAGGAGTAGAGCGCAGAGAGACCAGAGTTCCAAGTCCTGCTTAATTACCTGGCCTGCTCCTGGGGCAACATAACTAATTATCAAGGACATAGTGTAGCATTACCATCAAATCAAGAATAAGTAAAAAGAGGCTTGGGAGGATTAAAAAGGCTATTATGGCTAGGGAAGTACATATGAAAGAAAGTCTATTAACAGGTGAGGGGGATGAAATTAATTGCAACTCAGAAAAAGGGAGGATAATAGTATTGCTAAATGAAAAATAGAAGGAAAAAAACCGAACTGAAAGGCCCACCAAAAACAACCATTGGTAATCACATGTAAGAATCTACAATTTAAATATTTACTTATACATTTTAAATTTGCAATTTAAATTTAAAATTTAAATTTNAATGGCCAGTTTAAACATTCATACACAGTCACAGACTTTCACAAGATCAGCATGAAAGCCATCAGCCAAATTTTGCAGTTTTGCTGGGGCGTTCTCTCTCTATAATGCTTTCCTGAGCTGCATTTTCAGATAAGCACACCTCACAAGTAGGAGTAGTACCTTGGTAGTACCTATGACCTGTGTGGCCCTGACTTTTTTCTGTGTTTCTGTTATCTTAGACTGTGAGTAGCTCTACAGGTCGGCAAAGTGAACACTGCATAAGGGCAAAGTATTACTGTGGTAGGTCTGGCCACACAGACCTTTTTATCATTATTTCTCCTCTCTTTGCTTCTGAAGTTGCATGCATTTGCTCTCTCTTGTTTTACCAGCCTTGGAGTTCATCTGCCCGCTTCCTTCTATGGTTCCTGTCCTTTATCTGCTCTCTATGTGTGAGCTTATTTTACCATGTCTCACCAGCTCGAACATTTGCATGATAGCAAGGTCCAAAGGCCTTAGAGCAGAAAGTGGGCTTTGCAGACAGTATTTCACTGCATCACAGGGTTTTACCTTTGAATCATTCACAATGCTCACATTCAGTCTGGACTTCAAGTTCTTTAACTTTTTAAACTTAAAAAAGTCACTGTCTGTTGACCATTCAATTTCTGGCCGTGGTTGGGTTTTTTTATATTATCAGATTATGCTTCTAGGGTGTTAGCTGAGGACAGATTGACAGTGATCAGGTTAACAGGACCATAATAATCAATTAAATGCCTTTCTACCTCGTTGCATGAAGCCAGATCAATGTTTTCTATTAATTTTGAGAATTTGTATTGTTAATAATCCCAAGTCCTGTTTACAGGAGTGACTGATGGATTTACTTTTCTTTTAATGGGCTTCTCTTGGTCCCAAGAAATAGATCACAGAATCAGAAAGACTGAGTGTGAGGAGGTGAAACAGCAATACAGAGCAAAGCAGAAATTTCAGAGGCTGGAAGCTCAGAAGTGGGTGATGTCAGGCTTTTAGTTCCATTTGAACTCCTAAATGTCACGGCTGAAAGACTGATGATCCCAGTGTTTCCCTCAGCCTCAATGGGAGCTACTGTATTCTCAGCATCTCTCTGGAAACCTAACCCTCATCGTTCAGTCCCCATGTGATTTAGTTGTTTGTGAACAACTTTGGAACACATTTGGAAACCTTGCCTAGGTGCAAGTGGAAGAAACGGGACTAAGCAAGGAGAGAAAGCAGTGTTGGGCACTATGAGCTTGTTACTGATCACAAAATACAGATGTTCAGTTGTAGTATTTCCCAAAGGATAAAACAAAAGGCTTCAACACCTGGCGTGCTCAAGCCAGCGCTTCTCACCCACCACACCTGCTCTCACCAACAGCTGTGCCGAAGTCAGCAACAATCTTTAATGGCTTATCACTACTCTTTGTTCTCTGCCTCCACCTCCCAGAGGGCTGCCCCCATTTGCCAGATGCAAATTGTGGTAATTAAAACAAAGCCCCCAGTACCAGTGCCGAGTGCAGAACCACGTGTTTCAGGCTGTGCATTAGGCAGAACTTGAAGCAAACTGAGCCCGAAGTCATGAGGCTCTCCCCCTAGTCAGCAGGAGGTGGGAGTTGAAGCCGATGGGTATCCTTGATCTTTAGCATACCATTTATTTCATTACATCTAATTTGGTTGATATTATCAACATTATTACACTGATAGTTGTTTCAACTCAGACTAATTTAATTGATAGAATTCTGTGTCCTTGCTATTATATGAGACAATTAGCTCTCATTAGTTCACATTTCACTCATTTTCCACTGACTGATTGCACTACATACTGATACTTGTTATCAATATGTAATGCAATCAGTCAGAGGAAATGTTGGTATAGTATTTCTAAAAACTATCACACTTATCACTCTGATTGTCTTCAAAGTACCAATATTTTCCTATAACTTAATGGTTTCATAATGCAATGTTTTGTATTAATAACAATCTTTTTAAGGTCACACAGTTAATCACATACTGATTAAACAGTAGCTAACTAATGAGGGTGACAACTTATTAATAAATTGCAGATGATACATTTCCGTTACTCAGTGTAACCTTTAAAGAGCAGAGCTTAGACTGAGGGTTGACTTAAAGACTTTTTGCCTCTCTTTTCATGTACCATCCTGAGGTTTCTTTTCCTGAACTCTAGGCATTTTTGTATGCTATTGTCACAGTCCTGCTGTAACCATATGGACACCTTTAGCAAAGCAAGAACATGCAGCTGATTCTTTGATACAAAGGTAAAGAGGTTACTCTAAATTGTACTACTGTTAATTTGTCCTTTAAGCACCTACAGCAGGGAGCCTATCATGGTAAAGACTGAAGAACAGAGGTCTATCAGATTATTACATCAGAAATGCTAAAGATTCAAAGGAAAGGGTAAAAGGTAAAACCAACTTAATATAATCCACTGAGCTTTCACTGAAGTCCGTCTGAAAATGCACTAATAATTTACTAAAAAAATTGCATAGCTAAATTTCTCTTCTTAAGCATTTGTATACCACTACTCACTGGTGTGAATTTGTAGCTGTGTTTATAAATAATAAACTTTCAGTCCTTACATTTCTATGAAGTATAACCTCCCTCAATACGCCATAAAGCATAGATCATTCTGTGAAAAGTAGTAATCCAACATTCTTCAATACCTAATTTGTAAATCTCATCTATTCAGTAGCACATTTAATCAGCTCTACAGTGAATCTGAAATGGACTCTTAATCTTGAAAAGTTAACAACATAAAAAAGCATAAAATCAATGGTTTGCAGTTGGGGACTTTAAAAATTCCCTACAAACATATTTTAAGAGTAAATCCAAATTAGTCTTGCAATGCTAAATTTGATGCTAAATAATGACAGAGGACATTCAAATACCATAGTTACTGTAATAATCTCTGTTTGAATCATGGCTTCCATGAACTGGGCTAAGCCTTTAGGGAGAAACTAATTGCTACAAACATTAATTTTCAAGTCCCTTTTGTTTCCTACTGCAGGCACCTCTGGATGCAAAAGGTACCCAATTAGCAGAATTCATGGTTCTGATTGTGCATTGTGGGACTAATATAAACACGGCTGATTACTATTCCACTGTAATGGTAGATTTTTTTTTTTTTTCCTGATTGCTTAATAAGGCCGTCTATTCTGCATCAGACACTGGCAAGGCTGCTGGTGAAATCAGTTAGGTCACTTTTTCTGGTCATAGTAGCAGGAGGAGCCTTGTGATGGTAAGAGATGACTAAAGGCATAATTACAGGCTATTTAACCACGTCTGTTTCCCCACTTAACATTGCCTGCTCAAGTTAGTTGTAGTTAAATAAATAGAAAGGAAAATAATGGTGAAGACACTAAAAATTACTATTACATGGGTAAAACTCTAGGGTTTGTTATAATTACAGAAAACAGAGTTTACAATGATTTTTAAAAGGCACTAATTTATATTAGAGAGTTTCTATACACATACACTCTGCCTGGTTGCTGCTGCTTTTACAGCCTATGCTATTTAAATACCTGTTTGTTCAGAAGAATTAGTTGAAACTAGAAAAGAAATTAAGATGACTATTCTTTATTGAATTTTGCTGTATGTCCTCATTCAGTATAATTACATGACAAGACTCTTTGTGATTTTGTGGTTAAGAACAAATACCCAGAACACGACCAGTTCCTGTCAGTGACAATGGGAAGAGTAGAGTGCTCTGGGTACCTCCATATGTTTCTCTAGTCGTACAGGGATACTGTTTTCACCCTTTTATTTATAAAGGTAGATCACTTGTCCTTTCTGAATATATTGTTGCTTCATGATGAAAAATAACACATAAATAAATAAGTGCTGTCAAAGCCCAGCTTGCACATGGGCATATAGCCAAACCATGTAGAGCAGCAACATGTCTAGCTAACATCAGGACACATGTTCTGTAAGTTCCCTGCACTCTTTTGTTCTGTGTAGATAAATTACATAATGTAATCAAAATATCCACCGTAACACTGTAACACTGACAGAAAAAAGGAGATAGCTTGGCTGGAGGTTGTAAAACTAAGATATTGAACTATCAGAGCAAATATTGAACTTCTTCACATCAGTTGCTACCAAGAGGCAGATTTTTAGTTATCAGCAGTGCAAAACCCACTGAAAACAGTGAGGTTTTGTCAAAAGAAAGCAGGTGTGCTCACATGCTCAGACTAGGAGTCCTAGCACGAGATCGTTGTATGCTTTAAAATACACTTAAGGCAATAGAATTAGACAGTCTGTATCAGATAGGATTATGGCCCTATTTCTTTTATTTGGGTGCGTTTTGGCGGGCTTTGCTTGATTGGTTGGTTTGGTTTTGGGGTTTGGTTTGCTTTGGCTTGGTTTTGGTGTTCAGGTTTTTCGACAGGCCATTGGAAATAATGTGGGGTATAGCAGGAAAAGTATGTTGTTTTCTTCAGGTTTCTGAATGCTCAGTTGCTCTGGGACCTGGTTTTGCTGGATACAGTGGAGGGGAAAGATGAAGCTCTGCATCCTCAGTTATACACTAGCACTACATTTGTAACCATGAGTTAGAGTGAAAAAGAGTTAAGAATCAAATACTCTTAAAGCAAAAATGCAATAGTAGGAAAGAGGGAGTAAATAAGTGGTACAATCCTAATTTCTCAAGCGCATCAGAAAAGAATGTCCTTTCGGAGCTGAACATTCCAAGATCAGATGCAAGAGAGGGCGTAACAAGCACGGGCACTGGGCGCTCTGCTGCCAAGGAGCCGTGCAGTGCAGGCAGAACCTGCTGATTCCATTAAATCTGTAGAGACTGCTGTTAACACAGGGTATTCCTATTGTGCAAAATGATCTTTGCTTGGAGATATTTGCTTGGAAACGAGTAGTTATGACAATGCACATCCCTACTGTGCACGCAGATTTGTACACATGCACTCACCTATGCATATGCATGACCTAAGATCAGAAGTATGATTATGGAGGATTGAGAGATTCACTATTCAGCACACTGTAGAAGCATCTGTACCTCAATTACTCTGCCTGTTCCTGGGATTAGACTTCTCATTTTCATCAGACTCTCACTCAAGGCAGTACATTCAACACTGACCTTATTCTTCATCTATTTCCACCATCTGGATAAAGAAAATGAGAGCACTGTCCCCGTTATCATTATAGCCCCATTTCATAATTTTGTTTTCCTCTAATGCAACAACTACCCTTCTAGCATGTCTTACTCTTGGTTCCCTCCTCTACACGCTGTCCAACTGCAAGCAGCTAAGACAACATTTCTCCTGTACTGTTCACTCCCTCCTTTTATTAAAATCCAAAGCCTTGCTCTTGAATTGAAGGCCACATAACAACTTCACTCCGACTTCTTCTGCACTAGCCAGTCATGCTTTTTAAAACAATTCCTGCAAAAGAATGGATTCATTCTTTAACCATTTCTAGTGAGCTGTGACTAAACAGGTTTCTGTAGCACCATTTACCCCCACTAATTTTGGATGTTGAAGTTCCCAGTGTCACAACATCCCTTTTGAGCAAAAATTTTAAAAAGCATTAAGAAAAAGAGACATGAATACGATACAAATAACTATAAGCTACTTGTACTATCAACTGAATTACTTAACAACATTCAGGATAGTCTGAAGTACCTTGTGTGGTGCCTTGTGTGAACAGCCAATGCACTCAAACCCTGCCCATCATATGTCATTATTACTAAGAGGTGGTCAGTCCATTTGCTCTGGTTCCCATATTTCAGGCACCTATCATTATCATTTACCTCTGGCCTTCTTTTTTAGCAGATCCTTGCTAGCCTTCATCTCATGAATCAGTTTTGGGGACAGTGCAGCTTCTCCATCTGGAGTATGGCAACTCTACACCATTCTCCTAAGCATGGGCACTGTGGAGACAGGCAGCATCACACTCACACGCAGATGGTGGGCCAAGGAATGAGCAGGCATTCACTGTCAAGAGAGAGAAGGAGGGCTACTGTCTCTGTTGTACTGCGAACGGCGAGAAGAACGACATTAGTCAGATTCAGGAAAATGGCCGATGACTGACTGACTGACCGACCGACCTTTTAATGAAAAAAATCTGGGATTTTATAACTTGATTCACGATAGAAGAATGACATGATTGGTCCATTGATCAGCCACTGACCGAAGTGATTGGCTGATTGGTATAACCCCCATTTTCAAAATATTTCCACAAGGAACCAAAACATCTCCACAAACAACCTTGCAGCTGTGAAATAGTTTACAAAATAACAAACCGTTTCTCAGCTAGTATGCGTGAGAAAGCAAACTTTCTCAGGAGGCTGTAAAAGCTGGAAACTTTCTCTGCTAGCTTTTTAGCATCCACAGGCTACAGCCATAAAATGGTCTCCTACACTGTGTATATGTTCAAATTTCATGACAAAGTCATCATCAAATGGTTCTGCAGCTCATGTCTCCCATATCACCACGTTCAGGATGACTCCACTGCTCATGTAGTGGTACTGTGCTGTAATTTAATCAGTCATAAACACAGTAGGCAATTTTTGTCAGGGAACTATTTAAAATACAATTCTATTTGCCATTTTCCCTGGGTAGGTAGGCTGAGAATGGTCAGGAGCACCAAATACCTATCTGAGACTGCGCAGCTCTGCCAGCTGCTTGACTTCCTGCCCAAAACAGTGTGACTTGCTAGCAGGCAATAGACCTGTAGATGACAGTGAACAATAGATTTGAGATACCTAATAGCTTCTCTAGCTGCAGTTTTTCCCAATAAATATATTCAGGGAAATTAGGGCTAAACAAGTCTTTTTCAAATTTACAGAAACAGATGTATAATCACTTTGGTTCAAACTCCAATTTTCTGTTGCAGTGATCAAGAAATTTTCTGTGAATTGAGCTGTGTTTTTTGCAGACACAACAGCTCAACAGCTTTGTGTGTGTTACTGTTCATTTCCCATATAAAACATTCTAAACCCATGCTCACAGATTTGGTAGTCCTTCACACTCACTCACACAATTTTTCTTTCATTCAACTTATTTTTAAAATTACTACTACAAGTTATCATCTTAATGTTTTTCAATAAATGCTTGCCTAGTTTGCTAAAATGATAAAGAGGGCAGGAAATTGTGACATCAGCTATTTTGTACTAATAAACATGAAGAGTGTTTCTGGCTATTACCAGGCGAGTTTTATAATAGACAAGGCAATATTGGTTTGTTGGGTTTGGGGGAAGGATAAAAGATGCTCACAGTTTTTTTGAATTACACTGATAGTAACAAATTTATCTGGCGTTTACTACCTTCAGTTGTTGCAAAGCTTACTCAGACGGTGAATGTGTTCATATCCGAGTCAAAAATACCTCAGTTCTTTGGAGATGTGCTTTTAGTAAGGATTACTGGGTTTTGGAAATGAATTTATCACTTTTTGAAGTGTTTAATGTTGAATCACCTGTCTACTGCTAAGACACAAAAATAACTGCATCTCATTCACAAGGTCTTTCTTCAGCATCTGTACCTGTAATATAAAATAAGGGAATGTTTTCTGACTTAGTCCCAACTCAGCAACACCCATGAACACTAAAATTATCAGTTTCCACCCCCATTTAAAAATATCAATTTTTTTTCTATACTACCATGCCCACAGCATCTGTCCCTGGTATTACTGTAGACATTTATCTCTCTGACCTTCATCTCTCCTTTTCATTATTGCTTGCAGCCTCCTCCATTTTATGGCACCCTGTACCTGCAGGAAGTGCTAGCAAAACTAGCAGGTAGTTTTACTTTTAAGAAATGTGAGGTGTTTTTCTGGGTATAATGTGCCCAGAAGACATTTTTGTTCCTTAAATTCATCTTGGCAATTTTATATTAATTGAAGGACAGTTATGGTACTTAATCACTTTTGTATATGATTTTGGGTTGCGTTTCATTTTTTGACAAAATTATTCAGTTAAAATCAAAAAATCTTAAATTATTTTCATATTTTCTGATACTTATCTGATCGTTCCATAATGAAAATTTTACCTGGCATTGTAAATTAAATTTACATTGGTCCTAATGATCTTTTACTGCTCTGCTGTAGAATTGCATTTAGTTTTGATTGTCTTTTTTCCAGAGATCTGATTATATCATTGTGCCCTCACATGTTTATAGATGCCTACCTTCTCTGTTGGTATTCCTTGTCCTGTTCTGAGCTGAACAGTACGGTTGTTTTTGAAATTTTGCACGGCACTAATATATGCAAAATAGCTTAAGCCCCTACTGTATTCCCCATTATAGTGGGGTTTTTTTACCCCTTGACTTGACTGACAAAGATTTACCTTTTCATAAAAGTACATTTTTAATGGTATCTAAAGACTTTCTGGTTTTGGGTGGGGGAGGAAGGGAAGGTCCTCCAAAGCTATAACGTATTTTTCCATGCATCAGTAACTTTTATCAGCTTATAACCTTAAAAAGGTTGCTTCTTACAGAAGAATATTTAAATGGCCATACAATATCAGTCCAGGCTTACTGTAGTCTTCTCTCTTACAGCCCTGTTGGACGTTTGCCATTTTCTTATAAAGATTTAAGGATTCTAGAGTTGCTAAACAAGGCTGCTTTCACACCCATGTGATGAGAAGCAGGAATATAGGATGCTACTTTTGCTGCTGTTGAATGTTGTTCTGTTTAATCTGTTTTGTGCTGATTCGGGTGTCTCTGGGATGTGAGTCACTTTTGCTGTTATACTCAGTCTTCAAGCTGAAGTTTCCATTCCTCTTCCAGATAGGCTGGTCTCTCTCTTAAGCCTTTCCTGAAAGTACCACTTCTATAAATACAGAATAATACAACACCTTTACTCAGAGATGCTCGCATACGCAGTAACTCAAACTCAACCATAATGTACAAGCACTAAAGATGATTATATAGAATTAATAAAGGCACAGAAATATTTCTTCTGATTCCCACTGATCGTAAATCCTTATTTTATTAAGCATTTTAAAACTGAATGCTCAGAAAAAGTTTAGATACCTAACAACAAAATATTTTAAAGTAAGATACACTTTTTGGCTTCATACATTGTCTAAGTAAATTTTAATAAACATATGTAAAAATTATTAAACAACAGACAAAGAGTGAATAACATTTTAAAATTAAAGGACGAATTATTATTAATCTAGGTCTCAAATTCAAACTATATATTTTACAAGAGAAGGGTTTGGATACAGTTTTTTATTTCCTGTGTAGTTTTTTATTTCCTGTGTTATTTAAATCTATTTAAATCTACTCACTATGCCAAGTAGTGTTACTAAGCAATCAAAATCTGGAAGCATACAAGTGTCATTGAGGACAAAACATATAGATCCTGTATTTTGAAAAGTATGTGTCAAAAATATTGTGTCAAAAATATTATCCAAGAACTTTGTTCCAACTGGATGTCTACCAAAAAAATAAGACAAGTTGAAAATCAGTGGAGTTAAACCCCTTGGAGAGATGTAATACTGTGAGTATAATTGAAATGTTAATAATTATGCTCATGCTGATAATTACCAAGAATATTTTGGTATAGTAGTTAACAGAGCTCACCTTTCACCTCTGGGTCTTGGATCTGATTTCTACCTGGGACCGTATGAAAAGAGTTCTATTACCTCCATCAGCCTTTTAGTGGAAGAATTTTCCACACCATTCACACTTCAAAAGTAAACAAGAATAAAAATAGAGATGGACAGAAAGAACATTTTATACTCCCCATCAGCTAATTAGTATGAAGTTTTGGGTGTTATTTAATTAAATTTGACAGGAAGTATAATACAATTTAGACCACTGGAAAAGACACAAAACGACTGAAAAAATGCAAACTGAAACAAAGCTCTATTCTTTCCTCTACCATTTCTTTTAGTATTTTGATTATAACATACAAAAATTACTGTAGTGTCATAATGTAAAGATAAAACAGCTCATTGCTGTGCAACGGCCTCATAGCTATGAATCCAACCTTATCAACATGACACAAACACTTTAGCACACTTACCCTATTCAGTCCAACACATAATGAGAAAAGGAAATAAATTAGAGTTTATACACAGGATTAACAGCAGAAGTACAAAAAATACATTAACAAACTCATTGTTTTGGTGTTGGGTTTTAATTAGCCCAATTGCCTCCATCTACCTGCCACATATAGCAGGAAAAGGGTAATGATTGCTAGATTATGTAGGGATCTAAGCACATGGGTCTCCAACTCAAAGGTTTCAGAGATTTTATAAAATTCCGCTCACTTTGCAGTGCATCTCTTTTACACCATGGTAATAAGAGCTGGGCAATACCTGAAGCCCTGATGCAAAGTTATGAGGCAGTATGAGTTGGGAGTTTAGGAAACAGTGAAGCTTGTCTTATCATGAAATCTCAGAGAGGCCTGCAGTGATAGGCAAAAATTAAGAAATAAATATCAAAATTTAACAGCAATCACTGTTCATGAGACACTGCAATTAATTTCTATCAGTTATGTACCATTTACTATGGTAAACATTGATTTAATCTGTGAGTTCTGCAAGTCTGAAAAAAACCCACAAACACCAAAATCCACCATGTTCCCATCATAGACAAACATTCCTTAACTGTATCAAGAAGATAATCCAAAGGGGATTTTATTCCATTCTTATCTGAAAGCAATACCATCATTATCTGTGCTCTTCTTTCTTAATTGTTCTCGATGCCAAGATAAAATAGGAAATTAAACAAGATCTAGGCATCACGAAGAACATATTTTAGAAAATTTAGATTCTAGTACTTTAATACCACTACCAGCTCTGTTGCCCTTCTCTGGAAATGCTCCAGCACCTCAGAGTCTTTCTTGCAGCGAGGGACGCAGACCTGGACACGGACTCAAGGTGTGACCTTACCAGTGTCCAGTACAACGGAACAATCACTGCCCTGGTCCTGCTGGACACACTGTTTCTGGTACCAGTCAGGATGCCACTGGCCTTCTTGGCCACCTGGGCACACGCTGGCTCATGTTCAGCCGCTGTCAACCAGCACCCCCAGGTCCTTTTCCACTTTCCAGCCACGCTGCCCCTAGTCTGTAGCATTGGCTGGGGTGGTTGCGACCGAAGGGCAGGACGCAACATTTTGCCTTATTGAACCTCATACATTTGGCCTCAGCACATGGATCCAGCCTGTCCAGATCTCTCTGCAGAGCTTTCCTACCCTCCAGCAGGTCAACACTTCCACCCAACTTCGTGTCATCTGCAAACTGACTAAGGGTGCACTTGACCCCCTCATCCAGGAAAAGATACTAAAAAAGATTAAACACAAGACTGAGCCCTGGATTAATGCCAGCAGCAATTGTGAGCCAAGTGAATTTAACTCCATTTTATACCACTCTTTGGCATCACCCATTCTGACAGTTCTATACCCAGCAAACAATGCACCTGTCCAAGTCATGAGAGAGAGTTTCTCCAGGAGAATGCTGTGGGTAACAGTGTCAAATCCTTTGCTGAAGTCCAGGTAAAAAATATCTTTCCCTCACCTACTACACTGGTTGCTTTGACACAGAACATTTATTCATTAACAGAACAGTTGTTTATTTAACAACACTAGAGTTTGGTTTCACACTGCTAGCAGGAAACTTTATGGGTGAGCCATACTTCCATTTGGCAAACATATGAATTGCTCACCATTTACCACGTCTACAGTTTTAAATGCTATAATGACAACACATGAAAACACTGAGTGCCTTACTGAAGATGGAGATTGTGAATTATCCTAGATTTCATTGTAAATCATCGGGATTGTTCATTCATCCAGCGGCATTTGAAGGCCTCTCTGAGGAAAAAAGTAACAAAGGAGTCTTGCATCTACTGCTGTGAAATAAACACTGTATCCCTTGCATAAAAAGTGCAGTAATATTGGCAGTAAAATTGCTAATTACATGGACATAATAATCTGGTAATAAAGGCACCTAATCAAAAGGAGAAGAAGGGCAAGATAATGCTCTGGCTGAGGGAGTTGTGAGATGCAAGGAATGAAGGCATATGGGATGAGTCCTGCCCCAAGTCTCACCACAAAAGAACCAGAGTCAGAGAAGAGGGGTTGAAAGGTCTTGCTATGCACATTCCACTTATCTGAGGGATGTGCACAGACACAGCACAGCGGGACTGTGCAGTGTGTGGCAATCTGCCCATGCCCTGGTTCATTCTCTGGCTGCATTTCACCTGTGGCATTGCCAGTCACATTTTAAAAAAATTACAAACTTGCATCAACAAGAGTCTTACAGAAAAAGTTACCTAGCAATTAAAATGTATTTTGAAAATCTTGAAGTGGTAAAATGCATAAATCTGCAGGGAATGCCTGAGACACTGGAAGGAATAGGGCAGGGAAGAAGAACCCCCTCAGTTAAACATAATCAAAGGCTTTCATATTAAATGTACAGCTGCTGTATTGCGTCCACAGAGTTTCAAAAGAGTTAATACAAGGTTTTCACTCCTTGGGCTTTAAAACAGGAAAAATACTAAACCCCAAGTGAAACTGTGAAAATAGAGAATGCATTAAAGATATTCTCACACTAGGGCACAACAGGCCTTCTATTTAGTGGCTCACAGATAATGGGTTTGCAATGCACATAGTTATCAAGTAAATGACAGATGAAGGAACTTGAAATAGTGATTTCAAATCTGTATTTCTTCAGCCTTGCTCTATTTTTTTTCACAAGAGAAGTTGATCTAAACAATGTTTAGATACCAAAGGATTCTGGCCTTGAAACTCCTTTCACATCTACTTTACATGGGTATCACATACATCCATGATCTCTTTCAGAAATATAAACATTTCCACTTCTTCAGGTATAGCTTGACTTATTTGTGTCCCCGAATCCTCTGATTTCTAAAGATGACAGATATGGTGCTAGTGGTCATTACACATGCACTCTGTATTACGTTTTTCTCCACTATTAAATGTCCTTCTTGTTGACTTCGTAAGGATTTCAGTACACGTGAGGATATAAGCAAACACAGCATTTCAAGTGCAGATGCATTAATGCCATGTGTCTTGCAAACACTGTTGCTTTTTGTTTGTTCACTTACAATGTTTCACAAATACCGGCCTGTGCTTCAGTTTGCAAATTTACATTCATTTTTCTTATCTTTAAAACTCCACCCATTTCTAAACTCAAAAGAGCTAATCCCCAGTTTTTATCCACCCAATTGATTTTCTTTNGAAGAAAAACAAATCCGTACTCCTTCATCTGCTGCTCTCCTTTGATGATATCACAGGTCTAAAGAAGTACTTTCGCACCTGCTGTTGGCAGGATTTCTGTAAGTTAATGCTCTGTATTCTCTCTTCTTCTTCCTTTAAGGTGCATATTTTACACAATATTTTCTGTGGGCATGAGTTGGTAATTAAATACCGACTAAGGCATTGCTNTGCATGCTCTACACTACAACACGTTAGCTTGGTAAAGAGCTTTTTCTCCATTTTTCCACAAATACTGTTCTGGTGCAAATGAAGTTGTAGGGCATTGGTTTTCTGTGTGTCTTTGTAAATTGACTCTGCTTTTTGTTGTTGATGTTGTTGTGTGCCCTCCCTCTTCCCTCTGTCTTCTTCATATTTCTATGGCTGGAAGACAAAACTGAGCTGGTTATTGAGACAGTATCATTTATTTGTGTTCTTTAAGCAGGCTGTAGCAGAGCCAGAAGATAATGGGCACCTCATTTATTCAGGCTTTGAATGATCATATTTAATTCCCAGTGACAGCTGTCTTCACCATATTAGCATTGCAAATCAGCACTGTTTTGTAATGGCCTTCTATTGAACATGATTCAATTATGTGTGGTCCGTAGCGAGGCAGGATACGGTCTTAGTATCTATAGCAATATTTCTGCAAGCTGCTGCTCTTTACACTGCTCACATTTAAGCTGCCTGTTTATCACAATGCTTTCCTTGAACTACACTGAACTCTCTTCATTTTGCAGTGAAATAAAGAAGAATGAACATAATTTGTAAAAGCAGTTATCTGGTCAGCTATATTGCATACCCTATCTTCTTTACACATGCCTGAAATCAGGAAACATTTGTTAAAATAATTGTTATTATACTTTAAAAATTTATATTACAAAAGTCATTAAAATGGATTTAAATTATTATACAGAGTTAGATGGCACTAAATACTAAAGCTCAATGCTGGCTTGAAGAAAAATTGTAATAACATATCAAACAAATAAATCTTGTGTTAGTGTCATAATTTTCCAAGAAAAGGGCAGGGAGGCTTAACTTTTATAAAACAAGTTAAAAGTCATAAAATTAAAAAAAAAAAAAAAAACAAAAAAACAACAACATTTAAAAAGGTTTCAGAAGTCCTATTTCATTTACTGTGAAATGGCTAAACCTGTGCCCCCTGTATTCTGCTCTTTCTGCATCATGGGCCAAAGTGTGCATATGACATTTCAGACTATGCTGTCGAAGGCCTAGATTTCAAGACCATAGCTTAAAAGGTATGTGTGTTTGTTACAATACAAAAAACCTTTATAAATTCCAATTCCAACTGTAAGAAAAGTTCACTTATTGTGTTAGGCAGCCTCCAAAAGAGAAGCTTCCTCTGCACAAATTTTAGCAAATACATGCTTCAGCCAGTGCAAGGCAAAGCACAAACCTTACTCTTTTCTTCAGGTTTTCCATTCCTGTGTTCTCTACAACATTTAGGTCTTTTCTTGCAGAAATCTCATTATACACAATATAACTGTCCCCATCCCCAGGGCTCTCTCAGCATCCTTCATCTTAGTGACTTAGTGACAAAGTGCACCTATAGCAGAAATACATTGTTTATTTCACAAACTAGAGTGCTGGGCCATCATTCTAAAGTTTTTGGTAGATCAACAAGATGGAAGGGTTTTTAATCATATACAAGCCTTGAACGTTTAAAGATACTTTCTAGGTAATTGCAGCAGAGGAATGGACGTTCCCAGTTTGAGGTTGGTCCAGCCAAAGACGCCCCAGGTGGGCTGGAAGGTCACAGAAAGCCACACTAACCCTACCACTTCCTCCAGTGATACTGCATGGGATACCACTGTGCATATACCACATTCATCCACTTTTTAAAGGATTACTTAAGGGTTTTTTCTTTTTTTAGTCTTCATTCAAACCTTTCCTTTCCACTGTTTCCTCCAACAGATTCTGTTGTCTTTTTTTCAAGGATTTCATACATGTTAATTTCTTGATTGCGTTCCTAACTTCACTTATGAGATTTTACTACATTTTTGAAACCAAAGAGCTTATGTGAAAATAATGACTGCTTCATCACTCACATAGGGTGTTCACTGCATTTTTTTAAAGCAAGACCCATTAGTTGTTCATTACTGGGTTCTTTTACATATATCAAATTGTACATTCACCTACCTGGGAAACAAACTCGAGTTCATGGAAGCAGTTTGTTTACTTTTATCGTGCTGACTGCATAAAAAGAAAACTATGTACGTACAAGAAAATACCTGTACGTGCTATTCTTGCACATTGTCCTTCATTAAGCTCTCCAAGAGTGTAAAAAAAGAATCAGTTTCATGAAGAGGGTCTCAGGCCCCAGTCCTCAGAGGTATTTAGGGATATAGTGCCCATAAATTACATGCAATGTCAAAGTCTGCTCTGCTCAGACATCCAGTAAAAGAATGTGTCTCCATTTATATTACATTACTTGAGACTTTCAACTGGCCAAAAACTGTTTACAAAGGGAATTAAATAATATGGATAATGGAATAAACCATTCTCTACCGTACATTTTTAGAGTCACATTCTCTAAACTCTTCACAAGCAGAGATTTTTAAAAATTAGGGGGAAGTTGTTCAGTTATTTTCATACATTTTTCTCTTTTCTTTTTCATAATATTACCTTGAAAGATTTAAATTAAAACTCTTTTTCTTAACAGAACTAACAATAGGGATAAAACTTTGTTTAAGGATGAATAATGGAACAAGATAGAAGAGCAAAGGAAAGAAAAAGCACACATTACAAGCTCTACAGGGAAGAACACAGTGAAAGGCTTCATAAAATGAAGGAAGAACAAGATCTGCACCCTTCAGTTCTTTGTCCCATTGAAAAAACTGAGGAAAAAATAATTTCTAGTAAAATGTGGATTTCCATTTTGCATAGTAAACAATTCAACTACGTCAGGCATGAAGCAAATTTGTACATATCTGTCCTTGGTTTGACTGGAATAGAGTTAATTTTCTTTCTAGTAGCTGGTACACTGCTGTGTTTTGGGTTTTGTATGAGAATAATGTTAATAACACATTGATACTTTAGATGTTGCTAAGTGGTTCTTGCCCTGAGTCAAGGACTTTCAGTGTCTTGTGCTCTGCTGAGGCACACAAAAAGTGATGAGGTACACAAAAAGCTGGGAGGGAGCCTGGCCAGGACAGCTGACCAAACTGACCGAAGGGACGTTTGACAACACAGAATGTCATTCCCAAAGTATAAACTGGGGGGAGTTGGCCAGGGGGGGCTGAGCACTGCTTGAGGGTAGGCTGTACATCTGTCAGTGGATGGTGAGAAATTCTATTGTATATCACTTTCTGTTCTTGGGGTTTTTACCCTCT
>VYZQ01051878.1:10164-51301 GCA_013400655.1 Mystacornis crossleyi
GGGGGGAAACAAACGGGAAGAGAGCAGGATTTGGAAATTTCTTTTTCCTCCACCCCTATTCACTTTGATACTTCACTGGGACAGGAATTCCCCAGTGTTAGAACAGCACAGAAAGAATAATTACCAGCACGCATTTCTAAACTCTCGGGTGAGCGGCAGAAAGGTCAGCTGCCCCTCGGAGCTTCAGCTCTAGAAGCGAGGGTTCCTTCAGAGCCGCCGCGGGGCCGCGCTCCGTCCCCGGGGCCGCGCTCCGTCCCCGGGGCCGCGCTCCGTCCCCGGGGCCGCGCTCCGTCCCCGGGGCCGCGCTCCGTCCCCGGGGCCGCGCTCCGTCCCCGGGGCCGCGCTCCGTCCCCGGGGCCGCGCTCCGTCCCCGGGGCCGCGCTCCGCCGTTCCCTCACACGCGGCGCTTCCCGCGTACTGTGGCGCCCCCCGGTGGCGCGCGGGGCACAGCGCAGGGCGGGAGCTCGGGGCCCCCACGAGCCTCAGATCCAGCTGCAGCCTTCCCTCGTCACCGAAAAACACCTTCACTACCCATACCCGCAATAAACCACTCGTTTTAACCTTCCCCATGGAAACTTCTTCTTTGCTTTGTTTTGGAAGGAACAGGAGATGATATAAAACTACAGCAGAGTTAAACCCCCTCATTTTCTTCTTTCAGCAATCATAAAAAAGTCTCCACAAAATGTTTTTGTTTTCTATTTTGATCAAGATTTCATTTTGTATTCTATTTCCTGGTATGAATTTATCTTCCTTTCCTTAAAATGTACTGTAAGTGCAGAAACAGGGGAAGCAGTTTTACAGAAAACATATGCATGCTACTTACTTGGGTGACCCTGCAAGAAGGGCACCTTACTATCTGTTCCTTGGGTAAATCCAAACAATATTTCCTTTTTTAAAGAAAAATTTTTCTTAAAGTGAGTACTCCTTTATTGTAGTTCTTGTGACTAATGAGATCCTCACAAATCTTTGTCAATGTAGCAGGGGAAATAATTTAAAGGACTTAGTTTCACATCATTCTAATACACTCTGGAATTATTTTTAAGATGATAACCATTACTCAGAAAAATGGTAGAGTCCAAATTCTTCTTCCATTGTGCTATCTCCTGAAATTTTTCATCTGACCAGTGCAGCAGATGAAAAACACGGAAATAATTACAGCTCCACGATTCTGTGGGCAAGCCAACACCAATCTAATGTCCTAGCAACACATGTTTTTCATAAAACATTACATATCAGCTGGATTAATGGATCAAAATGCTGTCCCTCTTCTGATGTCAAAGAAGCAGAAGTGTTTGGTGCAGAAGCCAGCTCTATGTGCTTTATTGCATCTGAGAGCTTTCCATCAACAGAACAATTCTCGACTGATTAATTACAGCCAGCATCTGGCTCCTTTATCACCTGAACAGCAAAAAATGTCAGATCAGTATGGAGATACCCGTCCTTTCATGTAGCAGTTAGTGAAACCATACTACAGCATGTAGTAGTTAATTATTACATACTGTCTGTGTAATTCCTGGAATAAATTAATGGTATGAATCATAGCATTAAGTGCCACTAGAAATGATTGATGGAAAGGAATAGCAGATTGCTGTAGAATAAAACAAACAAAAAGGAACAACAGAGCTTCTTATTTGACTTAGAATTTTCTGTTAATTTTGGATCTTTAAGGATCTTAGTTACATTTGACCAATTTACTTTAAAGGAACAAGGTGGACATGAGAACACTTTTAGTAAAGATTTTTTTTTTCAAAATGGATTTGCTGAAAAAAGCATAGAATTTTCACCAAAATGAGTGTTTTTTAAAGCCATTTGGAGTAATCCAGTGTAAACCTTCAGCTGACATTCTTAGAGAATCATCAAGAATGCCTCTGAGATTTTTTTTTCTCTGAATAACAACAGCCAATTTAGGGATCACTGTACAATTATATCAGGATTTCCTCTGCTTTACCTTTATTTACCTTTTTTACTAATAATTTATGCATATATAGAATATATAAACCGGCACAAGTACACAAACAGTTCCTTGAAGACCTCATTAGTAACTTCATCATGAACATGCATAATTTATTCCTCCTCTCTCTTTAAAAAAATAGTATTTCAAGTACTCTTCTAACCATTTCTGAACTGCAGCAATGATCCTTTTTCAATGATATTTTAAATGCATTTACTTTTGGATAAGCAGGTGTAAAGCTTAATGCACATGCTTTTCTCTTTGACAACTTGCTGGGGAAGACACGAAGGTAACAGGAGTATTTAACTACAATTCCTTTAAATACAGGTCTTGTCTCTTTCAATAAGCACAGGTAATCACATATTCAGTAAATGTTCAAAATAGCCTTTCACTATAAAATCATTTTAAGAGAGATATGCAAAATCTTACTCTATATGACTACAATTCAACAGATTGCACTACGCTGCAGCTTTACAGCTGGATCTCTAGACACCCATTACATTTTGTGAGCTGTTTGTACTGTAGCTTTTGATATTCTTAAAGGATTGACGGCATCCATTTCCTTTCAAATAGGGTCGTTTTCAATTTAGCAGCATTCAGCAACCTGCAAATCTGAGTCTGCAAGGCGCTCTTAAGAATATCACTTTCAGACGATGGATGTTTTCCAGGTGGTTTTGCAGAGAACCATGAAATGCAGCTGCTACAAAACCTTTGATGAGACATAAGTAGAACAACATCAAAAGTGCGCTTCTTTTTGAGCCAATACATGAAAGCACAAAACTAGCTGACACTATCACATCGTGGAATTCATTTGAACTTGCAGACAGAAAGCAAGAGGAAAGATGATTTCTGCCGCCATTGTTCAGAGCATGGCCTATACTGGATGAAAACACAGAAATATATTTTTAACTCCATCATTATTGAATCGGACACAAAGCAGGAATTAAGTCTTTTGAATAGAAATAGACACATATAGGCACAAATATATATTTTACTTGTTATTTTACTGCAACAGGAAGATGTGTAAGCCAAATTCACAGCCTCATACGGCCTCTTAGAAGGTCCAGCGGCTGGTAAGGACAGCACTGCCCAGTGAGCCCACGGCAAGCACAGCACATTTACACCCACTTATCTCCTTTGTTAAGAACAAGCCCGATCTAAAGCGTTTCATCAAATATTTATAAAACAGAACACTGGCTGCTGTAGAAAAGGTCACTTCTCCAGGCAGAAATCATTGATTCTGATGTTATTATATGCTTTAGTTCCTTATGCATATATTCCTTAGGGCATGTATTTCTTTATATCATTTATAATTTTGTGCAGAAGAGGAAAATTTCAGATGGCAAAGCCACCTTTCTGATTTTTCTGTGCCTTAGGAAGGGAACTAACACACCTGATATACAGATACTTTTCGTTTGCTTGCTGTCCTGAAACAAACCTGCTTCTGTAGCACAGAATGAAGATACCAAGTTAACATAAATTATGATCAGGAAAAATACTTTTTAAAATTTAAGTTGTGATTTAAGTCTATATTTAGTAATTTTTTTTAGTATCTGGTTATTATGTTTATTTTCACTTTAACATCTCTTTATTCATATTTGCTCCTTGCTATCACTGCAGTTGTAAGTAGTTTTCCATTTCAGTCCACTAAACTACCTCAATACTTTGCAGTGGGGGAAAAAAAAAAAAAAAAAAAAAACCCTCAAAAATTTTACTGGACTCAGAAAACAAAAAAATATTTTTAATTTCAGTGTCATTTACAGCCATAATGATTGGTAAATATTATTAAGTATAAGGAAATTTCAGATCTGTTAACTTGCAAGGATTTCTTCCAATAAAAACAGAAACTGAACACACTCAGTTCATGGAGTCACAAAGTCTTGGCAGAGCTTTGGTGGCTCTTGCCCTTGTATTGCCACTTTCCTTAGGTGCTGTTGGATTTCCTGGGAACATCCTTGCCAACAGCTGTGGTCTCACAGCTATTCACATCTTTCTGGTCAAAATTATTAATTTCAGCTTTTTCCTCTCATGGTTCTTAGACAGCAGCCACAAGCACAAGAGGGTCCTTGTCCTGAGCTTGGTACACGCTCCCCTTCCATCTCAGCTAGGTGGACTGGTTTTACCCGTAGTTATCCTCCTACCCTGTCTGGAATTTCTAAACCATTTGGAGAGTTTTGGCTTTATTTTTTAATTTTGTTTAAATTTTTAAGGACCTCCATCATAACAATACTTCAATGCACAAGACAGGTACCTAGTTACTTATATAGTTTAAACAGTCTTGCACGTGTGGCAACTTTTCCATCCGAATAACTTTCCCAAGCTGGTCCTACTCACGCACATATATACAATGAAATTCCATTGACATACTTGCTTATCTGCTATCATAGCTGGCGTTTACAAGGCCCTTGTGAATTTTTGTGCATTTTACACAAACTTTTTGCAAGCTGAAAAATAACTGTTCTGTTTACAGCGCTAAGAAATGACAAACGGCAGTGAAGAGGAAATCACCTTTACACAAAAGCTGGAAAGTAGCATGGGAGCACAGCTGTGTGTCTCAGAATGCTATCCTGAAGGATGACTTTAATATTGTTATTCTGTATCTGTCTATTGTCAGCATCACAAGTGTTCAGCCTGGCTCCAGAAAACCATATACAAAGCACTTCCTGATGAGTACAGAAGGATTTTTTCCTTGTTGCTATAGGAAATTTACACTTTCAGGAATGCCTCAGTTGGGAGCAGCACTTAAAATATATCAGCAATATTTCTTTGACATCTGTCACACACATTTCAGCACAGCCCTTTCCAACAATGTAGTCTCATGAATCATCTACTTAAAATCTACCTCATGTGCCAAAGACATGGTGATAATGGAAACCTGACAGTTTTTTGGATTGTTACTCCGATGAAACCAGGCAATATGCTGAGACAAGTCCAAGCACCTATAGGGAAGGAGATGGAATGATATAGTTGAATTCCATCTGCATTACAATTACTTGGCTTTTCTACGTAATAAAGTGAATTAGTCACATTACTTCCCACTCCACACCAGGGTAGTAACTCAGCCACCACTGACCACCTTAAGAACAGGGGAACGTCAGTTTAAATCAGGTAGCCTAAGCTTGCTGGTAGAACACTAGAAGGTACAGCCATCAAGGAGTCAGCAACAAAGAGATTTAGGTTCAAGAAGATAGAAACATATTTAACCTCAGTTTGGAGGCTATCACCAACTCTCGCCTATCTGAGAAGGGCTGAATCTCCCTCAAGACTTTTGTAAAAGACTTTGTTGCTAAATAATTTTAATATTTCTAGTGAAAAAAAAAATCCTTAAAGATTTTAAGAACTTATTATAAGTATCTCTGCATTAAGCCAGCCAGCCAATTCAGTACTCCAGCTCCAACAGATACCAAGAGTGAATGTAAAGGAAAAAAAAGAAAAATATCTTGGAATGATAACACTAAAGTATATTCTCACAACCTGCACCAGCTTGCAGCTCAGACTTCTTGACCCAGAGTTGATCTATTTGTGCTTCCCTTCAAGAATTTTACTTTCACAAATTTGCATAGCCAGTTTTTGAATTCGCATAGCCACTTTTTGAATTCGCATAGAATCTACAACACGGTAGAAGGGTTCCACAGCCTAATTCCATGGTGAGAACCACATACAGATTTGCAGCTCTTCTGTGCCAAAAACCTGAAACCGACTGGAGTCATGTTATAATGGAACTATTACAGCATGTACCACACACAAATTTTCCATCAGTAATGTGGACATGATCCCTGCAATGAAAACCTGCTGTACAGAACCTGCCAGGCCTCGGTTGGATAAGTGATGCCATGGCCGACCTGCACATTTACACCTCACTGGATCACTGGCCTTGAGATTTGGAGCTGCACCTGCACCTGCCAAAGCACGGAATGCATATGCACTAACCACAGTCTGAAATACAGACATGTCCAAGCTGCAAATCCTTTTAGCAAAAAGACATGAGAGTAGGGTAGTGTGAAAGGTCATTTCAGCGAAGATAAGAAATAGGATATTCATGTCTGTAATGTATAACCAACATCCCTAAGTGCCTCACATTACATCTAAATGCTCCCATGAAGGAGCATCATTACAACAGACCTGTTCAAATAACACTAAAGGCTGATGATTTTGCCTTACTGACCATTCTGCAATTTTTCTGTAATTGTTATTCTGCATTACAGCCCACAAGCAGGAGGGTCTTCTGCAGATGTAATCTTGACGTTCAGTATCACACAAACACATACTTTGCCTTTTAACACTTGTTGTGGGTTTTGTTTGCTTGCATCTTGTGACAGTTTTGATATTGCGTCTATCATGGACTCTTCAAGGATGCACTGAGAATGTGGCAATCAAATTTTGTTGCTCTGCAAAATTCTGAAGTCCCAAGGAGGGGCAAACCAAAGTCCATTATCTGTAATGATACCCTCTGGAAACACACGCTAGACAAGCCATGCTATGGGAGAATTTTACATTACTGCATGAAAAAATCTATTTCTTCTTTGGAAAAGCAACAAACTATCAGAAGTTGTACTTGATTTGTTTCATGCTACCCCACTCTTGCTAATTTGCTGGAAATCTATTGTAGATTCTGCAGTGGCTTTATGGTGTTTTATGCCTAAAACTATCTGATCAATAATGAATTTGCTTTGCAAAGGAGATTAACTTGCTGGAAAATGTCAAATATGGATTGTTCATGAGGGCTTGAAAAATCTTTTTTCAGAATGCTTTTTCTCAAGATTTTCACCAAAAAGAACAGCACACATAAAAGTGACCTGGAAAAGAACTTGTGGTTTTCACATGAGAATATGTACTAGTATTAAAAAGAGAGGCAGAAAGGTAGTTATTTTCTGTTCTCATAATCACCATAATTTTGTATTCATGATGACAGCTTACTGGTAATTATGTGTTATCTATCTATACATATACACTGATATTTATACTGTTCTTGCATGCCATTTACTGAGTGTAGGTTTTACATGACATGGTCACTAAGCTCCAAATAGCCCAATATATTTTGTACCAAAGTCAAAATGTGGTTCAAAGTGCTAGCAATTGCTGTGAACTAAGCAAATTCCCTAAGGAGAGATGGTCTTCTCAATGAAGGGCCAATGTTCCCAATTTAGACAGTACACCTCTTTCATCCCCTTTTCTGGCAGATCATTTACTTTACTTGTTGTTAATGTGAAACACTGAGCATTTTATTCTGCTTATAAATTATTCTATTTTAATTTAAATACAGGTATCAGGCAGAATTACTTAAAGTCTATATTACAAATACTGAATGCAACACTAGTAAGAATAATGGCTTAAATGGCTTCGTGTAGTAGGCACAATTTATGCATGTTTTTGTATACTCATTGCAATAATCTTTTAACCTTGAAATGCACTTTTTTATTTTTAATTTTGCATGATTTCCACCTGAAAGGTTTGAAAAATTCATCCTGGGAATTATTTTTCACTAGTCTAGGGCCTAACATTTCTTATCCTCAGATAGCTCTGTGTTCTTTGAGGAGCTAATGAGCTCATCATATATGGAAAAAAATACATATACAAAATCAGGAATTTTTTTACATGAGCCTATGTGAAATAACACCTAAAGCTCTTGGGTTCCCTCCTACTTCCCTGAATTAATGTGCCACAAGTCCTTTGGAATGCAGTCAGAACAGGCTGCTACCACTTTATCCTGGAGGGGTACATTATGAAACGATTCCCCTCTTTTCATCCATAAACAAATCCCGTGCTACCTTCACACAAGTCTTTCTTTTCTTTTAGGTGAGGATTTCACAGGGTCCCTTATTTAGAGATGTATCTTCCCACCTCCCACCTCCCCCCTAAGCTACTCCCGACAGGCACATGCCATAATAAGAGTTTGAGGCTGAGTTAGTTCCCACAGAAAAAGCAAGTCCTCTGGGGAACTGTGCAGGAGCAATACACACCTAGAATGTCTGATAAACAGGCACATATTTTCCCAAGTATCTGGAAAAGAGAATGTCCAAAGACCATTCACTGTGTTTTATCATTTTAAAAATAGAAAAAACAATCAGTATTTGAGGAAGCTGCAAAGGATAGAAGTGCAGATATACCTACTCTGGCCAAAAATATTTTTTGTGTAGGATTTTGCACAGAAGAGGTCCAATTTGCTCACAAGGAAGTGGACTAGGTCATTAAAATGAAATTTTCTTAAGCATTATACATACCCAATCCCAATTTTGTAAAAAAGTTTGAAAATGTCCAAGAAGGAATAAATTGTCCTCCCATCCACGCTCCCTCTAAAAATGTAAAACACTAAGAGAATCTATTGGGAAGCAACTTCTAGAAGTACATGGCTACTGAATAAAAACCCAAGAGGCAATGGATTACACACTTTAAAATCCTTAACTAATGAAGTGAAGGTCATCACAAATTAAACACTGAAGCTCAAATGTACATTAGAAACTAACTATCGCCAAGACTACAGATCAGAGTGTGCAGTATGGAATGTGGAATCCATCTGGCTAGTGCACAAGAAAAACTCCATCTTCCTTGGTGCTTACCAAGTCAGATGATTCTACAGTAGTGTGAAAGTTCCCTCGGTTTATTTCAAGGTACAAAGTGCTGCAGACATATGCTTTCAAAGTCTGCCGAGGCAAAAAAATTAACTATTTTGGAACAGAAGGGCTATTAGAGGTAATTCAGTTTATGGTATGTACCAGGGCTGAAAGTGAAGAAGTTAACTTCTATCCACAGCCACAACCAGTTCTCCAAAATTTTTTCTAGGAAATGATGCAGCTATGAAAAGAGTTAATTCACAAAACATGGCTCCTGCTGTACATGAGGGAGATGCAATCCGCCACATTCTTCACCGGCTCTGTAGGAACTGGGTTGTATATATTTAATTCTGACCTTTCAGGTCAAACTGCAAAGCACAGAGAGTTGTTTTGAAAACTACAAGAACTCAGAAGAAAAAAATAATCAAGGAAGAGCTTAAAAGCAAGTATAATTATGGACATGTAGCTGTTCATATAGATTGGTTCATAAAACTACAGCATTGCCTGCTCCAGAATGAGATCTCTGAGTGCTTTATGAACTTCAGAGAAGGTTACACATCTTTTAAAATAGTCACAAAAGTAAAAATAAATGTTTTCACATTTACACTTTGATGATAGCCCCTCTTGTATTTCATGTGGTACAAATCTCACCTATGGAGGTCTTGACTTTACCGAATGAGGTTACCTTAATTCAGTGACTGTTCCTTGGTGTACAAGCCCTTGGACAACTATGTGCTTTTCTACACATGGAACAGTGCACCCTAAGTTGTGAATGTATTCTAATCTTACTGAACTGAGTTCACAGATTAATTTCCACACTGGTTCCTAACAGACTTTCACATATGGTGGGTGAACCCAACATGTTTACAATTTAATATCTGACTGCTTTTAAATCTCTCCCAAGTAAAGCAACACAAACATTTGAAGAGCACGTCTGAAAACCACTAGCAGATAATTGTGCTTACTCAATGCTTCCCTAGGAATTTTTTCAGACACAGACCCACAAGTGCATTTCCTCTTCACTTTAAGCTCAAGGCCAAGGACTCATTCTCCTAAAATCAAATACATGCAAATTATAAAATAAGAATTTATTTTAGACATTGTTCTTACCCTTGTTCCCAGATGTGAACAATGAGAGCAGTGACAGACTGATATCTGTAATAAACAAATCAATGCATTCTGTTTTCTTCTTTTGTTACAATAAGTTTCCAGCACAGAGGTACTTTTATATGTGATATTAAATCTCTTCATTGTTTCAAGTATATGAGGGACTAGAAGCCACCTGCACCAGTTACTACCTGAATAAGTGTTTCTGTGGGTTCATGGCTGTCTAAATGACACCAGAACCTTTTCCCAAGTCTCTGCAGGATGAATTTCCTTTCATTCTGATCCCTGGGACTCTTTTAAACACAAGTCAGTTTTCCAAACTCAACAAATTTCATATGCAGTTTGTGCCACTATCTAAGTTATTTCTAAAAGCCATTTCACTCGTGTCTAGACCTACTACCCACATCTTCAGGCACGCCCTTGTAGCAGCATCCAGCCAATCCCAATAGTGCTCACTAGAAAATCCAGCATAGCTTGATGGATCTTTCGAATAAAAGGAACTGCTTGAGAATTATCTGGTTCAGAATTCTTTAGAACTACACTGCATCATGTCCTTTAAAGGAGCTGTGAACATCTCCAGTTTTCTTTTCATCTAGGCAGTCTTGAAGGTTTCCTTACAGAGCATCCAGCAAGATAAAAACAACACATACAATTGTCTAAACACCAATAGCGTTGCAAACTATGGGTATGAAGACACTTGCTACTATGCCAGTGGGAGTTTCAAGTGGCTTAGGACTATAGGGCTGAATTTTCTTCCCCTATTAGTCCAATGTAATTCCTAATACACGAAAAATGAGTAATGTCTTGAGAACTAGAGGAGCATTAATATATTCGTGATTCAGGTGAATGCTATGCATTAGTACCATCCCTAAGCAAGGCAAATGCACTAGGGAGAACATGATGACAGTGTTAAAGTTAACAACCCAGTGCAATAGTATTTAAAACAGACTTGGCGCTAGCTTAATCACATTAATTGCTACATTGGACAAAGTGGAGAACAATGAATACATTGTCCCTGGAAGTCCTGAAGCAGCATCTTGTCCATTATGTTAAGGATGCAGTGACATTCATGATCTCCAGGTAACTGGAACTTTGAGTGTACTTTGTTTGTCCTGCTACATCAGCTTACTATGAATTATTAATCTAAGCAGTCCTCAAAGCACTTTTTTCCTACTCTGTGAAGTACCTTTAACAAGGCAATCTGTCTCTTTACTTAAGTACAGCAATGCTTGTCAAAGACAATTATCGGTTTGAGGATAAAACTGTAAGAAAAGGAGCGAGAATGTCATCTGCTTGTCAGTGCCCTAAGATGACTGGCACTCAGCTTTAAGTATGTGTACTCTTCCCTTTCCTAAAGAAATTCACCAGGAAGGAACTGGATTAGTCAGAAAGCACCAGTAGCCATTTCCCCAAAAGTAACCTCAGGCCTGCCATGCTCAGGAGCCTGGGAAGTTGACAGAGCCTTTTTTTATGTGAAGTTTCAAGGTGATGAAGAGCAGCTGCACTGTGCTCCTGGAGCAGTCTGAGTGCCACTGCAGTCTCTTGCTGCCCACAGCCACCTGAACAGCCTCTGCTGGTCGGGGGGGCTCCTCTTCCTACATCCTCAGTCTAAGTACATCAATTAATTCACTGACGCTCAGGCATTCCTCCCTCACAACTGGCTAGCAATGCATGAGAGTTCCCATAATTCCCCCAGAGATCCAGAAACAAAGAATGAGTAGACTAAAAAAGAAAAAAAGAAAAAAAAATTTAAAATTAAAAAAGCTCTGCCACACTGTCTTCTTCACTTCTGTTCAATCAATAGAAATGACAAACATGGCAAGAAAGACATGAACTAAATCAGAATGCTACAAAACACATCATGGCTAATGGCACTTGGGTTTGATTCAGTTAAAAATAATAAAATAAAGATATGTAAAACGGGATATGTGTTACAAAAATCAGAATTCACATAAATACAATCACAGACATCAGATATTTAAAACAGGGTCATCAACAAAAGAGAAAGAGAAATAATTGGAATAAGATTTCCCATGATACAGTGAATACAGTCAGATTAAAAAGTCCTATTTTCATTCAAATATGCCTAAGGACTATGCTCACTAGTGAAATAGATAATAAAATTAATCAAATAACCTTGTAGAATAATGGCAATACTCATACCTTTTTAATTAGATAAAGGTTTTCAGGGAAAAAAAACCAAACAAAAACCTGATTTTCTTTTTTCCTTAGTAGATGGAACTAGCATAAAAAAGTAAAAGTCTGTATTTGTTCAGATCAGAGAAGTCAGTTTTTAATAAAAAATTCTTAGGAAAATAAAATCAGTTTAGTTACCTTTCATTTCAAGCTCCTAGACTGGATAACTTTTCCTCTTTCATAAAATCAGTCAAGTTTGTGTATAGGACTATCTACACATTCCTTGAGCAACAAAGCTAGGAAGTCTTCTAATTACATCCAAGGTCATGGAACCAAAGTGGACAATCCAGATTTTTTTTTTTCTGCTTACACTATCTTTTTTTTTTTTTTTTTGCAAGCATTATCTCTTAAGGGAAAGAATCTGCTGTCAGCAACTGCAATATTTTCTGCTAAGTCATTCCATCACCTTGCAAAGACATTTTAAAATAACATAAAAGTGATTTACAACAACATTTTACAACAAAATGCTGCACCAGTTATATGAGAGATGAGAACAGTGTATCAATATGCAAAGAATGGGAAAGCTCCTGCAAAAAAATTAGCAACAATCTGTAGGAATTTTGCAGAGTCACTGCAGGCCTAGGATCTCAAAGACCCTGATGATTTCAAATAAAATAAATTCTGATAAAGGATTGATCAAGCTTAAGAGGCTCTGTAAAGACCATGCATGAAGATTTAAGAATTAGGCTTCAGAATACAGGTTGTGAAAACTCGTTCTACAGAACACATGTAGTAACCTCTTGAGCCTACAGAGAGATATTTCTGCCTTGTTCTAGCTGGTAGGAGCCACAACACAGTGTTACAAAAAGAGCCACAAAGACATTTCCCTCCTAGGGAGGGTCTTCAGACTTCTGGAGATGACCTGAGTTTTCTCACCAGCAAGGAGGCAAGTACCTGCAGCACATAAATAAAAACCCACTTGTAGAGAAAACACTTTTCCCCCTTGTTTCTATATTTAATTGCTTCTTTACATACTTCCTCTAATTTCTGCTTATCCCAACTATTTGGAACTTTCCAGTGGCTGTATAGATGCCATAAAATACTGAAGGAATTAATTGCTGAGATGAGGATAAGTGCATAATTTTCAGGATCTCTCTTACTACAGATCACATATTGCAAAGGAGATCTACACTTCACAGCCAGGGGATGGCAGTTTCAGGGAGGGCAACAAGAGGGAGGGGGAAAACAACCAAACTTACAGAAAGACATAGGTGCATTTTACATTGATGTACAGAGGTGATTATGGATCTCCACAATAACATTAATACTAATTCTCCAGGACAAAAATCACACTATAGAATTAAAGTTCTTTTGTCCTCACAGTTAAGATCTATTGAGTCTATTTTGAAGCAGTTTTGTTTTCAGTGTATCGGCTGCACAGAGGGAAAGTTTATGTAATGAAATGGAGAGTGCTGCAATCCCTGTTCTGTCCCTTTTAATTCTGGCTTTTCAAATGACATGAGGAACGCAGGTGGAAAGAATCACTCTGCATGTCTGGCCATGTGGCAGAAAAGAAAATGTAATTGATTATTCTTATTAAGGAAACTGGCTTTGCCAGAAGTATCAAGTTTATTCAGTTTCATGCTTAAAATGAAATTTGCACTGTAGTTAAATATTCTGTCTTTATTTTATACATTGCTTGAGCTGACTATAGGTATTTCAATGACAGCAATAATGAAAATTGCAATGTAAACCTAATTAGAAAGTTAATGGAAAGGGAGTGAAGAATGCTGTGATCAAAAACTCAGATCTTGAAATGCACTCACATCTTCAAATCTACACTCTCCATGCCTCTGTAAAAATGTTGAGTTGCCTCAAGCCCATCAAAAAGAAAGAATAACTAGAAAAAGAGATATTAAGAGATTCAAATAATGGCTTCAGAAACTAAAAGGAACAAGTTGTCTTCCAGTTTTTCTTTTGTATAAATTTAGTAATTACTCCTCTGTGCTTAATCACTTTGCAGACATATTATTTCTGGGTACCCAAATGCTGGATATGTTCACATGCTGGATATGTTATCACTGCAGCATTTGTAAAGGGACCAGAAACTGCTGAAGCAAAGATTCAAGGAAGATAAAGAACCATATAAGCAATTTACCCATCGGAAGAGACCCCCACATTTTATATTGTTGGTAAGAAAACACTCAGAAGCAATCTCTACCTTTGTGTTCCCAAAGGACACAGGCTTTCAGTAGCTTATCAGGAATCTGTGACTTCTATGCAAATTAGGTAACTTCCTATCCAATTATGCCATTTCCACGTAAAAGCATAGATTGCATAAGCTACTATTAAATTTTTATTTTTTAAAAAAGTCTTTTAGTGTAGTCAGGTGTCATCTGAAAGAGATTTAGAAAATAGGCCTTGAGAGGAAAAAAAAAATCTCAAAACCAACACATGATGCTGTCAAGCCATGAAACAGAGCTGAAATCTGAAGGCAACAGTGTCAGTTTTCCATGCATGGAAAGCTACTAATCCAAAGAAACAGAAGGAGCTTTGGGCTATTAGTGACGTATCTGTGTCTTCAAAAGAGTTGTCATTGACAAAAGAAAGCAACCTGACAAAATACAGCTCATGGTTCCAGAACCTGGATTCTGCCTCTCAGCATTAAACAAGTGAACTCTGATGGGATCAGTCACATTGCAGCAGAAAAGCAAGTGATAGCCAAAACTCCTCTCTATTGATTTTTTTTTCAGCTTGCTCTCAGGAGCATGTTTTGAACAGCTTCAAGAGAGGAATCTGGAAACAAGCACTTTCTAAAGTCTATTAGCCTAATAAAGCATTGTAATCTACTGTGAGTTCAATTCTTTGGAAGCCTCTCTCACACCATTTTAGTTGTCATTTCTTTGATTAAGGCTACAGTGATTCGTGTACCTGGATAACAGCCTGGAAGAAAGTCTTGTAACATAAAGGATTATGTTACAGGGTGAAAGTATCAGCCCAGAGAAACAGTCTTGACCCTTTCTCTCTCCTTAATGACTTAAAATTATGAAAGGTTTAAAAGGGTGCAGAATGGGTCTTCAAGAGAAGAAAAGAGCCAAGAAAATACAGAACTTCATCACTGTCTCCTGCTTACCTCGCTGCCACACACCTGCAGGTTTTCTGCACGACAAACAAAGGCAGTTGCCTCAAGCCTGGCATCCTTGTCCTTTCCCCTGGCAGCCACCTGAACAGCCGGACACCGAGCCCTTGTCCCGTGCTGCGTGCCAGGGAACGCGCGTGTGCTGTGCTGGCTCAGCAGCAAACCCTGGCCTGCAGGGTCATGGTGCAGGTGGGAAATGCTCAGAAGCACCTTCTCCGCGAGTCACACCCACCTAAAGCCTTACACGAATGATATCCAACATCACTTAGAGAGCCTTAGGAGATAAACGCTGCCAAAGCAACCGGGCTGCAGTAAGTTGCACTGGGGTATATCCTTCATAAGGAAACCAGCCATGAGACCTGCCTGTTAAAATCCTTGTGTTTTCATGCTGGTGCCTTGACTTCGTCCTCACAATGAAGTGGTGCTCACTGGTTCTCTGCAAGACCATGGCACACAGTGGGCCAGTGCAGGACAGGATTATCTTGCCTTAGAAATGACTCAGAAAAACACTGTCGAGACAATCTGTGAAAACTCCTGTTAATGATGGGAGACATGCAGCTGTAACACAAACAGGGTGAGAGAAGCAAACCTTGCAGCCCAGTGACTGCTTCTAATATGCATAGAAAAGCTGCAGAGCCACAGCAGCAGGGTAAGCAGGAGGCAGCCATGAAGACTGGAAAGTCTCTGAAAGGAGTTCCAGGCATCAAATGCTTTGCTACAGCTCTTTCCAGTACCTGCTGTCAAACACTTCAAAGGAAAGCACAAGAGATACCAGTTGAGATAAATATGAGAATAAGCTACTTAGTCAAACACCTCAGCTTAATTCCTACTGCTTGGAGACTCAGAGGTAATTGCTTATATCCCTGACTGGTTTTAAAGCACAAATTTAAACACTTTTCTTAGTCAAAAGCATCCAACTCCTTTTGATTCTCACAGATTATTTCTTTTTGTCCAAGGGCAAGAAGACTGAAGGAATCCAAAGCCTAAGGAAAAAATGTCATGCCTTAAACTCACCTCCACTTCTTCCAAAAAGAAATTTAATTTTGACAGTAGCCTAGAGAGTGAAAATCCTAGTATGAAGGCACAAAATCTGAAATTCTTTATTCCAAAGCCTTTTTCAAGAAAACCAGGCTTACTATGCTGGTTTTTTGGGGTTTAGTGGGTTTTTGTTGTGGGAAGAATGACCTCCTTCCACATGGAAGTGCTTTTCTGTCAAGACACCATAAATATACCTGTTATCACCCACTAATTTTCACTGTCATCAAATGTTTTTGTTACCAAAGAAAATGAAAAACCTTCTGCTGCTTAATCCATTTACACGTTTATATATTTCAACTCTCTCATTATTTTTTTTCAGATCCTACCTATTACCGACTTTGCTTCTAAAAGAAATCAGCTGTTAAAACCTTCCTCAATACCGCTATAATGTCTTTTTTTTTCATGCAGTAATTAGAATTCAACATACTACTTTATGAAAAAACTCAACAAGAAATTTTATCATGTCATTACTTAGTCTGACTTGCATTCTTTTTCTCTACCACTGAAGCTCAGCTTCACGCTGACTGGATTACTTGAGAACTTTAATTTTTACCATAGATATTCATGAAGAAAATTAGCACTTCAGAATTCTTTACAGGTAGGCTTCTCTGCTTCCTTAAGCATGGAACACATGATAATTCAATTGCAATTAATTTTCAACGTAAAGAAGTTACTGGGAATTCTTCTGAATTTGTTCCTTCTGAATTTAAAACCCATTTAAGTCAGGCATAAAAGAATATTTAAAGTCATGAAAATATGACTAAAGAACTGAAGCCATGGTTTTGTCATCCAATCTGATGAAAATGAACAAAAATATTGAAGTTTATATTCAATTCCTTACTGGGAGCTAGTTCTGCCTCTGATAGCACAGAGTCCATGTACGTTATGTTGTAGATTATGAGGTATAATGCAGCGGACTGAATTAAACGAGAAAAAAATGGAAAATGCAGTAAATAGGATAATGAGGAGTGTCAACTGTATTTGAAAATCAGAATCTTTAGGGTCCTCATGTGATATCATGTGATAATGACAGAAGCAAATGTGATTTTCACATAAAAGCTAAGCCTGGGAGGAGGTATGTGTTCCCCAACCAGATATTACATGACACTTCTCCAATTAACTGGGGGGGGAGGGGAGTTGGACACCAGGCACCCACCAAAGCCACTTTATCACTCCCCTTCACAACTGGGCAGGGGAGAGAAGACGTAATGAAAGATTCATGGGTTGGGATAAGGTCCAGGAGAGGATCACTCACCAAATACCATCACAGGCAAAACAGATTCGAATTGGGGATATTAATTGAATTTATTGCTTACAAAATCAGAGTAGGATAATGAGAAGTAAAATAAATCTTAAAACTACCTTCCTGCCACTCCTCCCTCCTTCCCAAGTGCCACATCCTCCCCCCAGCAGCACAGGGAGACAGGGAATGGGGTTTACGGTCAGTCCATCACAGGTTGTTCCTGCCGCTGCTCAGGGAGAAAAGCCTTTCCCCTCCTCCAGCCTGGGGCGCCTGGCATGGGATATAGTCCTGCATGAACGTTTCCAGTGTGAGTCCATCCCACCTTCAACAACCACGTGCTTTTTAAATACCTACACTGTCTGCATCCATTCAAAGGTGTTTTGATTGCACAAATATATTTCATTAAAGTAATAAATTTTCAGAAGAAAAAAATTGATATTAATACTCCAACAGAACCATAAAAGCTCTTCAGAACAATGCTGCAGTTATCATATCACCATTTTATTCACCAAATATATTATGGAATTGGCTTCATCCAGCTACTTTCTCCAAGTACCCTCTGTGCTATTTTTACCTTGGCTGTTAAGTCTGAAGCAGTTAAAGAAAGCTTAACAGCTAAAAGGGTGTATCGAGTATCAGAGAAGCCTCT
This sequence comes from Mystacornis crossleyi, assembly GCA_013400655.1. Lineage (NCBI taxonomy): Eukaryota > Metazoa > Chordata > Aves > Passeriformes > Timaliidae > Mystacornis > Mystacornis crossleyi. Next base: position 27,979 of record VYZQ01051878.1, read on the forward strand.
AGCAACAGCTAGAGCCTTGTTCGATTTGTCACCTTATTTCCATTGCCCTTTCCAATGCAGTAAGGGACATTCTCAAAATTTATGTTAATCTTGTGATACAGTTTCCACTGACAAGGAAACTGCTGGCCATTAGAAAATTGCTGGCCATTACTGCTGCAAAGGGGAGAAAAAACAAGGTTTCATTTGCTGAAATCTGTTTATTCCAGAACTGCTTACCCACATGACACCTTTGCCAGATGCCAGTCCTCTGTGCACAGCACATGAGCAGAGCTGATCATGCTGTGCCCACACTGCAGGAGAGCTCCAGCTGCTGTGCAATCTCAGCCTTGGTTCATCAGGGGGAATCCACTCCTGGCACAGCAATGGCACATTGAAGTGCCCATTAAAAAGCTCCAAATGCAGACACAAAGCTCCAAACACACAGAAAAGCAAATATGAATCAAGAAGAAACACTTCTACTCACTCAGTCATCAGTGTAGATGCAATCCATGCACATCCAGCAGGAAGCAGCACTGGGATAGCCCAGCTGCACATATTTTTCAGGGATATCATACCAGTGAGGCCAGAGGATTCCACTACATATTGTGTGCTGTAGTCACCTCAGACACAAAAATAAAGATAACTGACAGACAGTAGTGCCTTGTTGGAGTGCAAGTCTTCCCTGCTTCCTCTCCCACTTTTCACACAGGAGTTTCCTCAGTCAAACAGCCCGTACCTCTCCCACCAGGTGGTTGATAAGAGTGTTCCAGCTATCTACAAGCAGCTCCACAGCATCAGTGAGCTAAAGCTTTTTGCCCTCTTTTGAGTGTATTCATAACCAAGCTATCACCAAAACCAGACAGTCTAATGTATGCCAAACAATTAAGACAGCTTTTACAGATAACAGAAACACACTGTATGCCCTAACAAGCTCCAGAGAACACATTCAATGTAAAACCTTTTGAAGGAGACCAGGTTTACTTAGATATGATAATGTCTGGCATTTAAACCACTCTTCAGCATTCTGAGATGCCATTTTCCCCTTCAAATGTTTATCTTTTCCCAGTCTTTAGAGCATCTCTCCCTGATTTTCCAGTACCACCACGCTAAACAAATCAGTACAAGCAAATTTTTGCATGCAAATAAGACCAAAAGCACAGTAGAAGACTGTGACATCAATTTTACCACATGGTCACCTGCAGCTGATGTATTGCCCTGGTCTGTGAGCTAAATAGTCTGGCAAAAAAGGCAACATTCACATCACACCACCTGTCTTAACAAATCCATTTCCCTGGTTAATCATTCTTTTCATTTCTAAAGATACCACAGCAGCATAATTACATCATTGCTGGTATCAAAGTAAAATCTGGAAGGTAGAAATAACCACGTGAAATCTGCCAGTGTGCTTTACAAAGAGGATTTCAAAATACAGGAACAGTAGTGAAAAGGGATAATATGAACATTTATTCTTCAAATGTGAACATTTATTCTTCTAATTTCTTTATATTAAATGTTACTTTTCCTTAGACAGAAAGCCAAATATTTTTAAAGAAATAAGGGGGGAAAAAAAAGGAAAACATGCAAAAGTAGGCACTCTGTGTGTGTACACTCACAAACCAGACTCATCAGGTACATGACAAATCAAATTCTCACACATTAGCAGAAAGTGTAAGAAGGCAAAGAATATTTGCCTTAAACCAAAACACTGACAGAGTCTGAGACTGCTTTTGCTCTCTCTGACAGATGCAAGTATATCCTCAAGAAATTATGTAAGTAGGAGAGTAAGCAGGACAGTTCTATTTCAGGCTTTGCCATTAACTTACTGCATAGGTTTGGTGATCTGACTTTTATTTTCAGTTGACCCATGTCATGATTATTATTTTTCCTACCTGTTACAGTGCAAAAGCTCATTATTACACTCATTTATGCTCACCTTTTTTTTTTTCATTTTTACAAAAAAAAATGCCGATGGTTCCACTAACAAAACAAGAAGTCTGCTATTCCACTAACTAGGGGATGTATGCAGGGGTGGAGGAAAAAAAGGAAGAAAAAAAGCCAGCAAGTCAACGAACCCCCCAATCATTCCCATCAATAAAATAACGATATGTAAACATACAAGCATTTCTCCCACTTTACCCAAAACGCTGCTAACATGAAACATCTAACAAATTCCTAAATCTGTGTAGCCAACATTGGCCCTTAACCCGGAAAGAATTTGCCATTTTTGCATTACAAAGTGTCAAGTGGCAGTGGAGTAAGGATTTTCTCTGTGAAGGAGGATCCAAATGTGCTCAGCCGAAGGCGGCAGAACATTCACAGTGCCGTTAAATAAAGCAGGTCGCGCTCTTGCACACGTGCGCTGCCACCCCATGGACATTCCAAGTATCCCCATTCCCGAAACCTGGGTATTTCCTCACTCAGCTCAGATATTTTCACCGCGTACCGAACCTGCTCTTTCTCTGCCCGAACATTAAATGCTGCACTATTCACTCTGCATAGAGTGGGGAAGTTTCTCTCTAGACTCTCATACGACTTTAAATTGAGGATCACCAATTTCATTCCACTGAGGGGTAAAGTCTCTGTTGTTAAGAATATGTAACACATACAGACGGTTGTGGCTTTCTGTATGGAAGGATATGTTGTTATCTAAAGAATTATAAAAGCACAAGGCAATCCCTCGGCATTCCTCCAGCATATATTTGCTTTCAAGCTCTTAACTGTAATAAATTTGAACTAAAGCCTCTTCATGTTTGCTATTCAGATCTCAAGAAATTGTATAAACAAACAATTTGCAGACAAATTCTGCTAGTAGAACATCTAGTCTCTGTCCCAGCCAGGGGAAAAAATAGTTCACAGCATTATGTGCCTATGTACTTGACCTGATTTTATGCCAGGATCAGAGCTGCTGATTTTGCAAAACACATCTTCCAGCTGAAATGTGCACGAGATATATTCATGAACTGTGGGCTTCGAGTTAAAGATATCTCTATCTGGAGCACGAGAGCATAAAAAAAATAGGTCTTCAATCAATTATTCAAAACTGAAGCTACTTGAACAGGTGAATTCTATTTAAAATTCTGCCATTGAATCAACACAATTTAGTTCCAAGAATTGAGTATCAGCTCTTCCATGAACAGCAAGGTATTTAAATTTTTCTTATAAAAGCAGTTAAAAAATAGTATCCTGTGAAATATCCTCTGAGTTTTATGTTTATGTTGCAATAAACATTCTATATTTGTAATATGGAGTTTAGAAGACCTTCTCACTCTAAGACATACAGTATTACTTTTGTGAGCGTAAAACAAAGACAACATAACAATCGAGCTCTTTTATGAATAATTCAAGTCCAAATTAAGTTTTGAAAGTTTCCATTTTAATTGTGTGCTGGTGCAACATGATAATCACTATGTGAAATAACTATAGACCAGCCACCAAAAAAAAAAAAAAAAAAAAGAGCCTTTTCTATTTCTGCTATTAAATGTGATCAGTATATTGTAAATCCTTTTCAGGGCAGGGACAAGTTCCCCTTGTTTAGCTTCATATTCAGAGTTATTTTCTCTTTAAAAGTCTACAGTCACACATAGCATAAATTTTAGAGAGTACAAGCATTCCTCATGCTGTATCACCACTTCTCTATGCACACCACTTTCCAGTTCTCTTGTAACTAAAAGGTCATCCCTCAGTATAGAAAATTCTATCAAAATAGCTGACCCATAGTTCTGTTCCTTTTCATGAAAAAATAGAAAATATTGCTGAAGCACAATAATATGTTGTTCAGACAGAGATACTTAGCCATTGGTATGCAAACACAGCTCCCAAGGAATCAAAATACACCAATCTACACCTGGAACAGAGCATAAAAAAAAGAAACCACCTGAAATCAGAAGGTATCTCGTTGAGATTTCAGAAGGCACTAAAAAAATATTAATGCAAAAAACATTGGTCTTTTTCAATTACTTTTCTTAATGCATGGCCCACACTACTCTTCATGGCACTGCACAAATACTTCCTTGGCCAATTATCAAATAATCACAACTCTCCAGCTTCCAAATAGCACTTCTGGTAACTTTTAGCTCTTACACACCTCTGCTCACAGCACCCACCTTCACAAGGGCACCCAGCTGGTTTGTGTTTCTGCTGCTGACTCTCCAAACAGCCTCTCCTACCGTTCATTATGCACAGGCACACAGCCCCTTGATCCTCTGAACTCCCCAGCCCCAGGCTGGATGCAAAAGTGGGGCTGAGTGGGACACCAGGGCCACGGCATTCCCAGGAATGGGGCTCCGCAACTTATGCCACCCCTGCTGTCCCAACTCCACCCCAAACCGCAGCTGTGCAGGGAGAACTCTTTGCCCATTCCTCCTCTCTAACCAGTTTCTGACCCAAGGACAGGCCGATAATCAGGTTGATAATGCAATGCTACCACTGATTTTTAACCCTACCTTATAAATGTCACATTTTCACATCTAAAAGCTAAGTGTGGAAATAAATTAATTAAAAGTGCATATGTTAGTGCTTTACAAGCAGTTATAAACACTGACGTTTTCATGTATCATTTTATACAATGATTATTTTGCCCTTGTTAGGTACCTGGACATCCCCTCTTGGAAAAATAAAATGGTTAGGAATACACACACACACCCCCAGTACTCTCAGTTTAAAAAGGATATTTCTTTAGTTTCATTCACCAAAAGTATAGTTCACAGAGAAAGTTTGCATTTTAGTTATATAATCTTAGGGCACTGAAACAATATTTATCACTGTTATTAAACAAACCAAGACTAGCTCACGCTTTATTTTACTTTTAAAAGCTCCAAACAACAACAACAACAAAAAGCACCTGAAGAACTCACTAATCATCTTCTTTGTTGTTTGGGTTTGGGGTTTTTCTGGCATTTGGAAAGCCAAAAGTACATAGGTGGTGTCCCCAGATTACTTTAACGTACTGCCTGTGTTTATGCCCATTTTGCACAGTTTACCACTGTCCTCTTAACACTTTTGTATTGCAGCATTCATTCAGTTGCAGATTGTCCAGCTCTTACAATAATGATAAACATTTGTTTTAGACTCGTTACATGTACTTTTCTTTCACAACTGCTTTCAGTTCTTTGCAAGAGTTTATTTATAAACGTTGAACATTTATAAACACCTGTCAGTTGCAAACAGTTTCTTTACTGGGGGACAACTACACTGTAAGAGACGTAGCATTACAATTTCAACTTCAGAAACACTCTTCTGGTATGCCCTTCTTAGCAAAGGACTTTACCTCATCATTATTAGGAAAATGCCGCTGTTGCAAAGGAAGTTTTAAAGTGTTTTTACATTAATTTTTTACCTCTGTTTCACATCAGAATTAAACATCCCTTCTCTATTAGTTTAGCTTAAAAACTAAGAGAGAGAAGGTATTATATTAAATTTGCCTATAAAGCTGTATAGTTACTCCCAATTTTACAAGCATGTATTCTCCCAGAGAAGGAATGCTAGGCACTATTTGCAGGGCAAGCTTTTTATAAAAATAAAATAAATGAAAACAAATGCTCGACTTTGAGTTGAACATTCGCACAAACATAATGTGAATACACATAGCCACATACTTGTCATTAAATACAGGAAACAAAAGTTCCTTTTGGAGAGAAGTATTAAATCATCTCTGCACTTGGTCATATTTCTATCATTACTGCAGAAGGCGACTGAGAACACTTAGTTTTTATGAAACCCTGACAGACTATTCCAACTCCTGTTACTCTTGCTAAACGCGGCAGAGACACTCCGACAGCGCTGGAACTACTAAAATAAATCCATTTTAGGGTGAGCCAGCACCGCCCGCTCTGAGGGAGGAGCCGTCCCACCTGAGCCCCGCCCGCCTCAGGCCGGTCCCGCCGCCGCTGCTGAGGGCTCGGAGGGGGATCCTTCGTTAACAGGGCTGCTGAGAGAACCTCGTTAATAACAGCGGCTGCTGAGGGGGACTCCTCGTTAACCCGGGTGCTGAGTGGCATCCCCCGTTAACCGGAGTGCCGAGGGAAAACTCGTTATTAACAGGGCTGCTGACAGGGACCCCTCGATAACAGGCGGTGCTGAGGGGGACCTCGTAAACCTCAGGGGCTGCACGCCCTTGCCCTGTAGCGAGGGAGCTGAGGGCCCGGGGCTCCAAGCGCCGCTCAGCTCCGCCACAGCCCCGCGGGCGCAACTGCTCCGGCCCGTGCACGGCAGCCCCTCCTCCGCCGGCGCCGCCGTCACCGGCCCCGCTGCCCATGCGCGCGGCGGCCGCGCAGGCGCAGGNCGCTGCCGGGACAGCCCGGCGGGGTCCGCCCGCTGCCGGTGTCGCGTCACCCCGAGCTGCCCTGCGGCCTGCGGCCGAGCCTCATCTGTTTCTAAACCGTGTTTAGTGACTTTGAGGAGTCCCAAGTGCGTGCTGCAGACACCGGGAGCGCCACAGAGCAGCCCTTTGCCGCTTACGGGAATCAGGCTCTGCACACGGGTACTTCCTGTAGGTTTCCTGGACACAGAGCCCGTGTGGCGGTGGTGACCCTTCAGTTCAAGTACTTGGGCAATAACCTGCAGAAAACGAAACTCGCCGCCATGAAGTGCAGTTTCTCCGTTCTCGCTGCAAACTCTGAACTTAGCAGATCTGGTTTTGTGTAATGTACTGCACAGTGTCACACACTGAACGTCACCGGATGTTTTGTGTCTGGATATGTTACAGGACAAGTCTTGGATAACCAGAGTCGGGCTCCCTGGAGTTTGTCATCTATAACAGATTTCTTCTGGTCGATAGCAGATTTTGTGGTCCTGTTGTAAGTAGAAGTTAATTCTTTCGGTGAGCTTCATGTTAGATTTGACATAGGTGGAAGTTACTCAATGCTATCAGTAACACAGTAAAAATGTTATATTTACTCTTTAGCATTCCATGTCTATAAATGCTATAATATACTACAACCATGCGGTTTTGTTTATTAAGCACAGTATACTTAGCAAAAAGTGCATGAAAAGTGACACTAACTTATTGGCAGTTCAAATGATTTTTTTTACATTTCATCTATTTTGATACTGCAAAAAGGAAAGTATACACCTTTGTTAAACAGCATCTACTAGCTGATCAAATAATTAAGCTGTTTGGAGAATTTCTACTGGTGACAATAGATTCTGGCTATACCGAAATAATCATACAGCCGTAAACACAAATTTATGGCCCCAGATCAAAGTTAGTTAACAAACAGAAAGTTATTGTGATGTATTCAGCAGTTCTTAATTATTTCAGTTACATGTTTATACTTTATGCATCTCTTGCATATTAACAAGAAAATCAGATTTTATAGTTTAAGCCTCACTGTAATTTTGAATTATTTCAGACTTTAGTTTCATCTGTAGGAGAAAAATTGCCAAGATTTAAACAACAATGATCTTGAGAAGATACACTGTTCATTCCTGAACACCACTATTTTTCAGGCCATTTCTTATCTTCCAGTGAAAAAATTCAAAAACTGTATCTAGCTATCAATTCACCTAACCCTTGTTTTAATTTTTCAGTTTCCAGAGCATTATTCAACCAGATTTGAGAAGAAGAGGCTACACATCTTCCTCCTATTCAGGATACAATGACGGAAGAGGGTATTTTTTTCATATTCACACCAGTTTTCTTTTCCCCTATCAGCGAAGTGACCTGAATCTGAGTAGATTGCAATTGTGATTTGCATTGAATCGGGTTGTGCAGGAAGGCTAAAATGTTTATTTGCAATATTGTTACTGATACACAGCTTCAGAGAGTTGCAATAGCAGTACAGATAAACACTCTCTGAAACTATTTCTGAAGCCTGCCTAGTAGACAAGATATATCTTTGTTAAAATTCTTCTTTTCTTAGACATGCTTATACTCAGCATTTGACTTGTGTTAATTCAGCCGTTTCTTGTATTACATTACCTACAGATAAAGCAAAACACTTTGTTATGGGAGTATAATTTCTACAAACACTACAGCCTAGGTGTTTTGCAGGACTGTTTAAAAGCAGTTATCTGTAGCCTTCTCACATCACACAGCAGTAATGAGAACTGTGCAGAAGAGAATTTTCATGAAAGTGGGGTTGGTGTTTTCTTACAGCTTCTCAGGTGAAACTCAACTTTTTCAGGGGTTCAGACTTGCTCGCAACTGACATTTAGAGGCAGTGTTATTATATTTCTAGTTGAAAAGTTTAATGACAGTAGAATTCCTTTCTTTTCAGGCCTCCAGCACATCCTCGCCGTAGGATGGGCCGAATAAATCATTGGGGTGGAGGCCCCAGTCCACCCCCAATGGCTGGAGGTGGATGAGGAAGGTAATTCCAAATTTTCTGCATCCTGCTTTGAAGGGTTTGGGGTTTTTTTTAATAGCAGTGATAATTCAGGGTTAAGGTAGAACGGAGTGCTTTGTCCTCCTGTTGCAGAATTTACCAAAACAGGAAAATAATCAAAATTATTCAATAATCAAAGAATCAAAGATACTTCCAGTAAAGAGGAGAAGGGGATAAAAAGCAGGGGGAAGGGATGTTAAAAAGGATTTTGGCTTAGGAATGGTGGGCTTCCACTTTAAATTGCACAGAAATTGATAGACAAAGGGTGGCAAAGATTTTTGAGCACAGCTGATATGTTATTTATAGCTTTTACTTTTCTTTGGCCGCTAATTTAAAGTCCTGTTCAGATTGGTAGAAACTGAAATTTTGTTTGCATTTCTAATAGTTGTCATATGACGTGCAAGGTTTTTGTTTAAAATCAATACTTCTCAACAGAAAAGAAGGGGAAAAAAAAGGTTGTTAAACAACTTAGTAAAAATGGGCTTTTTTTCTTTGTTACAATGATACAGCCATGCAAATCTTGAATTCCAGTAGAGTACAGAATTGCATAAAAATAGAGGTAGAAGCTCTGGGTTTTAAATTCCTTACAGCTGCATGAACTTTAATTCTGTTTTATTAACTAGCTTGGCTGGTGGGAGTTACATCTAACACTGAGTGTATTTACAGTACGGTTTAATTTACTTTAAGACTTTAGTAAACAATCCTTGTTTTTCATCAGTCACTCCCATTGTTACTATAATAAAGTTACAAGAAAAAAAAAACATGCAGGTGGTTAATACCTGTAAATCTGGTAGGAAAAAGTTCATGTTCCAGAAAACACATACACCAGTATTTCAGTTCACTAGAACAAGGATAGCTTCTTCCAAATGGGAGAAAAACCCCGGGATGTTGTGGCCTTTTTTTCTTGTTGAGTAGACACAAAGCCAGCAAAGACTGTGGAGATGGCTTTTGGGTAATCACAGCAATGTGTAACCTGCTCAAAAAAATAAAATTAGCAAGGCTTTAGCGTGTCTCATTAGGCTAAATTAAAAACAATATTATTTTTAAATTGTTACTTTATTTTATCTCACAAATTTATCTCACTTATTTTATCTTGTTGTCTTTAAATGTACTCTAACAACTTTATCTTTTAGGTAAATGCCTGCTGAAGAGGCAGGCACAAGCATACACATCTGCCAGATGAAGAGAAGAGTTTAGTGGTGGACCAAATGGGGATGTGTATGCCTGACTGGAAACTGTTCTGTGATAGAAGCAGATTAATGAAGTTGTACTGGGAACTCCTTCTTCAAGGATCCAGTGTAACTGAACTGCAGTTTTATTAAATACATGTTTACTGTCTAAAGTCTTTGTATAGTTTCTGAACATTTTACTGTAGTTGCAAAGTAATAAGTAAATTATATTTGGCTTGTCAAAAAGCTGATTTTCTCATCATTTTTAGAAACTGAAAAAATCTGAAGTACAATAAGCCTTTTGCTATCCAAATGAGAACAAATACATATTTATAGTTGATACAGATGGTCCCTCAAGAGTCAAAGCAGCACTTCTTAAGAGGTTTTGTATTCACTCTCTCAAGACAAACACTCTGTACTTTACTATATTTTCATTGTATTAATGATACTCTAAAAGTGCTCTAAAAATGCAGTTATCAAATTACTTCATTTTACAACCCTGGCTTCATTAAGGTCCATAATGGGTTTTATAACAGAAACACCTCTTGAAACAGCTTCATTCTCCACTGTAAAGTTACAGAAATGTATAAACCTATTTACTGTACAAATTTGGGGGGGGGGGTTTACAATAAAATTAGATCTTGTTTTTATTACAAGAAAAAAGTAGTCAAATACTGACATTTATATAAATAGCTATCTCAGAACAGTTATTTTCTTTTAAGTAGTAACTATCTTTTATCTAATATACCCTTTTCAGAATGAGCATTTTTTACCGTTCTTGGAGTTCATTTGGGGTTTGTGGGTTTTCATGTTCTTTTTGCTTAAAGAGGGCTGCATCTATATGATAAAAAATTAGCCGAAAAGAATCCAGATTAAATTATTTTCTACACAGTGCCACTGCAAATTTTTTACTTAAGCCTCCTTAATAATTTCTTGTTAAGGAAATTTTCCTGTCTGACCATCTAGGTGCCACTCTTAGAGACACATCCACACCCCCTGAGCTGAGACCAAAACTTGCCCTGCTTGGCTCCCTACACACACCACACTCACAGTCAGATCATGTTTCCTTACCAGCTCAACCCCAGGTTTCCCAAAGCAGAGTCTCAGACGTCCAGATCCTTAAAATAATTTAATCTTGGTGCAATAAGTAAATAACAACAGCTGGTGCCTCCAAGGAGGGACCCTGAACAAAGAAGCCCCTGGGCTTTTCTACCCTCAGTGTAGGCATGGGAAAGCCTGGGGGTCATGGGCTGCTGCCGTGTGTGTGGGTCCCCTCACCTGGCTGTGCCGCAGGTCCACGGGCCCTCTGCTGTGCAAGTGGTTGGCAGCTCACGGCCTCTCAGCTGGGGCTCCAGCCCCCCCAGAGCTCAGCGAGCAGCTCAAACTGCAGCTGCACCCGGGCTCCCTGCACTGAACGTATTCCTTAATATTCGTGAGCAGAAATTAATCAACAATGTCCCTCCATTGACAAGCCATTCCAGCAGCTCTCGCTCCTGCCACACACACCTAGGACAAAGTTTGGGTCTTTGGCTCGGTAACAGCAACTTTCAGCCTTTAAAAACCACATCTCCCGCAGCTTCAGTCAAACATCCCATTTGCACAGTTCGTAAAGGAACTCGCTGCCCACAAACAGGGAGGCTGGTCGTCGTTAGCTCCTTACAGCTGTACCACGTACACCGGCTGTACTACGGCCTTTTATAGAGGAGTATTCTAAGCTGTTGGAGGGCCGTATCCTCCCTCCTGCAGCCCCACCACCAGTACCAGCCCAGCTGACAGCGTCTGGCTGGTGCTCCACCAGATCCGCGGCAGCGGCGGGGCTGCTCCCCAGGCTCTCCGTGCTGCTGCTCGGCCCCTCAGCACCGGGGCAGGACCCCATCCCCCGCTGCGAGCCGGCCCGGCCCGGGCAGCGCCCAGAGCCGCCGAGCCCCCACCCGGTACCTGCTCGAGGGGCGGCGCCGGCCCAGGGCCCGCCCGCTTCCGCCCCGCGCCGGGCTCGGCGCCGCTCGGCCCCGGCAGACGCGGCTTCCGCCCGGCCGGAGCATGACCCAGGCGGAGAAAGGCGAGGCGGAGAACGGCAAGGACAAGGAGCGGGACCGGGAGCGCGAGCAGCGCGGCGTGAAGCGGCCCATCGTCCCCGCCGCCGTACCCGAGTCCCTGCAGGAGGTGAGGCCGAGCGGCGGCTGCTCGGGCGCTGCTCCCTCCCCGCTGGGGCGGGCCCTGCCCGGACTCGGCCTTTTAAAGGCCTCCGGAGGGGAGTGCGGAAGCGCCGGGAGGGTTCCAGGTGGTCGTGAGGACTCGGTCTGACTCCGTGCGCGTTATGCTGCTTTCAGCAAATACAGAGCAACTTCATCGTGGTGATCCACCCCGGCTCGACCACCCTGCGGCTCGGGCGGGCCACGGACACGCTGCCCGCGGGCATCCCGCACGTGATCGCGCGGCGGCACAAGCAGCAGGGCCAGGCGGCCTACAGGGACAGCTGGCTCCTCAGGGACGGCCTCAATGTAAGCGCGCCTCCGCCACGGCCCCGCCTCGCCAAAACCCGCGTGCTCATCGCCTGTTCCTGGGGCGGTTTGGTTTGTTGGGTGGTGCTTATGTCCCCCTCATCCTTCATGTCTTTCCCGAGGAGAATACATCTCCACTCAAACTTTTTTTCACCCTTTTCAGGACTGTAGATGCCACCTACTGAAGTCAGTAGGCTTGCACCAGTCTGTCTTTGCGTTTCATTTGTTTGCAATGAACTGAATCCAAAAGGGTTTGTACATGTTGATTTCCCTGTGCTATGGTCTGGTACCACACTCAGTATTTCTCTTGATGGAATGCTAACTGTAGGATTAGAATCAGACCTCTCTGTTTGTGAATGTGTTGGTTACTAGTTAGTGACTTGGGTAAAACAGCAAGTAATTTTAGGCCAGCCTGCTCAAAAAATATATGTAATAAATTTACTTGTAATCTGAATCTGTAAAAATTAAATTAACGTCTCTAATATTAAACCTCACTTTTAAATAATTGAGATCTATTTAAACATTTTTGCTCTTATGTCATATTTCTGTAGTTAAGTAGATAATGGCCTGAGCACCTCACTAGAGGTGAATTCCAGCAGCCACTAAAAGCAGTTAAAAGATTCAGCTTGACTTGGTGTTGGGAACTCTAAAATAAAAAAATAGTTTCTTTAAAAATAAGCATAAGTCCTTTTTGCATGTTCTACAGTCAACCACAGTAATGATTTCATTGTTTCATAATAGCTTCAGTATTGCCATTATACAGACATGTGGTTGGCAAGTATTTACATTGCATATTTGGTGTTCTCCTTAGAAACCTGAAAGTACTGAGCAGAGACAAAATGGCCTTAAAATGGTGGACCAAGCAATATGGTCCAAAAAGATGTCGAATGGAGCAAGGCGCATCCCAGTGTCACCTGATCAGGTAACTCATTCTTAAGATCTTATTAAATTGTTCATTCATACATCCCTCGGGTGTGATCCTATGCTTCAGTGGACAAGAATAAATACCCTTTATAGACCAAATGTGGATAGTGCTATTGTGTTACCTAACTCTGAAAATGTGAGAACATTAAGATTTTAAGTGTTTCCACAAGGGCTGGGTTCAAACGGATGTTTCATTTTTCTTCCATGCATAGAAAGTGACCAGTAAAATATTTATCAACAGGATTTGGTTTGGTTACATTTCAGGCCAGGTCATATAACAGACAGATGAGGCCTGCTATTTTGGATCACAGCTCTGGGGCCAAGTGGACAAACACATCAAATCATCCTGAATTTTTGGTAGGAGAAGAGGTAAGATTGATTTTTCCTGCTGAATCAGGCTTCATGTGTTTTAATGCAGCCATGTCATCAATAGCAGTTTGCTGTAAGTTAGTGTGTACTGAAGCACATGTAAAGCTAACCCAGCAAAACTGAGAAATTTTACTGGGGAATAACTGAGTATTTGTTATCATTCAGCAAGATGAGAGGGTTTCCCCCATTTGCTTAACAAGCTTTTTGAATCCCTTGCTGCCATAAATCAGGGTTTCTGCAGGGAGTAGGTGAGAACTTTGCCCATATGGCATAATTCAGAGAAAAGGCAAGAAACTGATAAAAGTATCACTACATAGAATTGCTGCTGAGTAACTTGATATTTGTGGGCTTCAAAGTGTTGAAATTATTTTAGTTTCTAATACGAGGTAATGGAAAAACATACCTTTATGTTCAGTAGATGTCTCTGGGTAAGAACATTCAAACAATTTAAACAATGTATTTGCTGTCTTTTTATTTTAATGGTTTATAATCAAGCCCTGTTACAAAGAAATCCACTGTATTGCTGTTACCTCAGAGTTCTGCAGTGTCTTCTTGTATCTGCTTCTGCAATACTTTTCTTCCCAATATTTGTTACTCATTTTGTTACTATTTTTTGGAAAAAGCAATGCACAAATGCAATCTCTTATTTTCAGGCACTGTATGTTAATCCATTAGATTCTTACAATATACATTGGCCCATTAGAAGAGGGCAGTTGAATCTCCATGCAGGACCTGGTGGCTCCCTCACTGCAGTATTGGCAGACCTGGAAGTTATATGGTCACATGCAATACAAAAATACCTGGAAATTCCACTGAAAGACCTAAAGGTAAGATGTGAGCAGCATATTTGTGTGGTGTGGGCTGTATCCACTTCTGCAAGTGTTACTGTAAAAGAGAAGCAGCTTGCTGTTATTGGAAGCCTCTTACTGGTGCCTTTCTTAGCAAGTACGTTCTTTCTGCTGGTGAGCGTGGTTCCCAAGACTGCATCTGGAATTTTGTCCAGATGAAGATTGGTGATAGAACTTCTAACAAGGATGTTTAAAAATCCCATCATAGACATTCCACAGTCTTAGTCTTTGTTTGGGGATTTTTTTGTTGACTGTAAAGGAGGCACCTGGGGAGGCGTTGCCTAATACTTGTATAATTATTTATCCTTGCCAACTAGGTATTTGTCTCATGTCTGCTGTACTTATAAACATTTAATGGCTATAGTCTGTTGGCACTTACTTTGAACACATTTTTTAAAGTATTAAAAACCTTCCCCTTTCCTAAAATTTTGATTTTATTTAATAAATTGTATATCAAACTGTATTTGAGAGCAGGCTTTAATTTACTGTTCTTGTCTTCAGTACTACAGATGCATTTTACTGATTCCAGACATCTATAATAAACAACACGTGAAAGAACTGGTAAATATGATCCTAATGAAGATGGGCTTCTCAGGTAAAAACCATAATGAAACAAGTACTTAATGAGTAATTGCATAAAGATTTCTTTTTTTTTTTCTTTCAAGGCACATTTTTGCACATCAATCCCAGGTTGGCTGGGACTAGAACCCTCATCTTTTGCCAATCACATAACTGCTGTCTCTTTTAAAGGGTCAAAATGGTTGGCTAATATTGAAACAAGGCTTTTTGTTTTCTGTTATGCATTCCTGCTGTGGGGTTCTCATTCAGCTGAAGTAGAAGTAGCAACAGTCTGATTTCTTAAGTATTTCTAGAGTGCATGACTATCTGGAAGAACAGAGTGGAACCTCGGGTACTTCCCAGGGTTAAATATGGGCTTGTGATAGAAGTGTACTCTGTAAAGGTGGATTGAAGGGAAAACAGAAGATGAAATTGCATCTTATTTTATAACTACTTAAAGACCATATCTGAAATGGTAATAGTAACGCCATTTGATTAAAACTAGAAAAAAATTAGGAAAACACTTCATGTACATCTGGTAGCTAAAACTATTTTTTAACTAAAGAAATAGTTAAAATTTGAAGACAGTACCTTTAATCTTACAGAAACAGCTCTTAGCTGTTTTCAGGACTTGACCAACAAAAAAATCTCTTAAGTACCTCCCCACCCCATCTTCACTAAATATACAGGCTTTCACTGCAGTCAGGCTATTTGTAGATCTTTAAAAGACATTAAAATGCCCTTTAAATGTCAGCAACATTACTGTAAAGTTTGGCATGAATTTAATATAATTTTTTCTCATATTGCTAGGAATTATTGTACACCAGGAGTCTGTCTGTGCTACCTTTGGAAGTGGTTTAAGCAGTGCATGTATTGTAGATGTGGGAGATCAGAAGACAAGTGTTTGCTGTGTAGAAGATGGTGTTTCCCATCGCAACACCAGGTACCTTAGAGTGTGCAGAATTATTATAATCATGGACTTACTTGCTTACCAAGGATTTGATTTTAAAAAGAAGACAAAATTTCTATAAACACGAGGGTTTTTTTTACTGTGAAGCATTTAACAGGGTTAACTGTAACAATATGAACCTTAAAGAATTCTGGTATCTTTAAAAGAAGAAAACAGGCCGAACTGATCAGAACTAATATGTTCTGCAAACTCTGTGAAAGTCATGATCCCAGCGTGTCTAAAATCTTCCTAGCATTCCTCTGCCTATCACTGCAGTCAGCCAATATTTCAGCAACTACATAAAAAGATCTTTTTCTTCTCTGTGCTTTAGGCTGTGCCTTGCATATGGAGGATCTGATGTGTCAAGGTGTTTTTATTGGCTTATGCAACGAGCAGGATTCCCATATAGAGACTGCCAGCTAACTAATAAGTTGGATTGCCTGCTACTTCAGCACCTAAAGGAGACATTTTGTCATCTAGATCAGGTGAGAAGGAGAAAATACTGTGTTCTCCAAGTAACTTTTTTTTTCTTTTACAGAATGTTACTCTGGGGAGCCTTTTTGAGAGTCCAAGTTGATTGTAAATATTTTACTCAGTAGAATACTGGCAAAAGCTTTAGAAACTTTAGACTTAAAATGTTTTTATCTTGGTTTATTTTTCCTCTAGCTGAAAGGAATCTCAACCCTTAGCAGGATAATTTCTTTGTTCTTATTGCTGAAAGAAGCTGATAATAATTGCATACTTGCTGATTTTCAACTTCAGTTCTGTGAGATCTGCCAGCAGGTCTCTTCTTCCTGCAAAACCCTCATTATAGAGGCTTAGGCATGTAGAAAGCTGTCTGGCAGATCATACCACATGGAAAAGACTTTAAAAAACTCAAGAATAGGTGAATAAAAACCATAGTTAGAAGAGAGTTTTGTTACTTTTTGTTGTTTTCTGCAGTTTAAATAGATTATGTGGCATGATAAATATAAAATACACAATTTTGTTTTGTTTCTGTTGTTTCTGACGTTAGGATATTTCTGGATTACAAGATCATGAATTCCAAATTCGGCATCCAGATTCTCCAGCTTTGTTGTACCAGTTCCGATTAGGTGATGAGAAATTACAGGTGATTTTTAAATTTAATTAAATTACAAGTATATTGAGGATTCAGACTCAGAGCCTCACTTTGTATCAGTCCAGTGCTACTGAGCCCACACTATTTAAGGATTGTTCTTAAACTGTGCTTGTAGATAAAATTAATTTCTATATGTATGAGTGGCCCTAATACAGCACTGGTGGACGTCCAAGGATTTCTAAGTCGCTTTAGCCAGAATGGTTGTTGCTTCATCTAAATATGATAATTATCCTTCAAGTGCAAAGCATTAATTTAATTTTGCAAGTTTTTCAGCTCACCATTGAATTTTCTAATTTCTTAACAAAGTGCATTTGAGTACTTCTTTATCATACAATGCTAAAATCTGTAAATAAACTTTGTGTATTGGGATTTTTTTAAATTATAAAAAACAGGAGATGCTTTAGTATTTTACAAACTACCTTCAAAAAACCCACCTCTATTTAATTTTGAATTGTGAGAAAAATAGAACAAGACTCATCTTTTTCCTGTAGTAAATGCCAAAAGAAGGAAAACTCTAGTAAACCCATGCCAAATCTCTCTTCAGGCACCAATGGCTCTGTTTTATCCAGCAACCTTTGGAATTGTTGGACAAAAAATGACAATTTTGCAGCACAGGTCACAAGGTGACCCTGAGGATCCTCATGATGAACATTATCTGCTGGCCACACAAAGTAAGCAGGAGCAGGTGTGTGATTGCTGGTTATATTTTTCATTAACTATCATTTAATTGGGGAACAAAATGATGACTCGTTAGCTCATCTCAGAAACCAAAGTTTGTTACCTGGGTCAGAAGTATTAAAGAATAAATTTAAAGTAAGTAGTTACGGATGCCTAAACAATTCTTTAATTAGAAGTGTGCATTTTTAAAGTCTAAGAAGGCTTCATATTATGGGATTGATCATCTGAGGGAGTTCAAAATAAGCCCTTCCTTAGAACGTGAGGATTAAAATGAAAATTAGATGAGGTAATAATGCAATGCTTAATAATGCAGTGCTATGCAGAAAGGTGAGGGGAAGTACAATGGTGCTTAGTTAAGTGTTCTGTAACCTGCTGAAGATCTTTTGCATTTTTCATATTTCAACATGTTTTCTCATTTTTAAGTCTTCAAAAGCTACAGCTGACAGAAAATCTATGTCAAAGCCTGGTGCTTTTGAGGGAGAATTGAGAGGCCAATCCTCAGACATTTCAGAGAGGATCTACCCACAAGAAGTGGAACTGGGACCTTCCCAGGGTGACTGTATGATATCTGGCAATGATTCAGAGGAGCCTTTAACTGCACACATATCCAGGAAAACTGCTATTTCTCAGTTTGAAGGCAAAGCCTTGGGCCTCGACAAAGCCATCCTTCATAGTATCGACTGCTGCGGTAAGAATGACATTTGTGCAAGTCTGTAAAATACACCTCAGGGCGGATTTATGTTAACTCCTGTATTTCACCAGAGAAAGATGTATCCTAGGTTTTCTCATCTTGAGAAGAGCTACACTGTTTCTTACGCTTGCATCTTTGTTGATGTTTCTCGAGCTACGCTTTTTGTATCTCCAAGGAATTGCAAAAGAATTCTAAAAGCAAACATCAGGCACTAAATTAATTGTAACACAAATACAGTCCATATTAACTTCAAAAAACAGATCTATTTCTATATATCCATTAATTCCAGCATCTGATGATACAAAAAAGAAGATGTACAGCTCCATCTTAGTAGTGGGAGGAGGCCTTATGTTTCATAAAGCTCAAGAGTTCCTTCAACACCGAATTCTCAACAAAATGCCACCTTCTTTCAGAAGAGTCGTTGAAAATGTTGAAGTCATCACAAGGCCTAAGGTAACTTAACTAAGAGCTAAGTGATCAGTAAACTACGATTGGTGGAAATCTTTGAAAGATTAAAAGAAAAAAATTCTTTCAAAATCCCAAAGTAGTTGAATATCTGAGATTTAAGGGAGCTTTCATCTTACAGCACTGGCCAGTTACAGGCATAGCAAGAGGGTTACTGGTACAGCTCACTGAAGTGTTTATTAGCTAAAGGCCCTACTCTTAAAGAAGCAGCCAGTACTGGCCCATGAAGGTAACCTGTCTCTTCAGCATGAAATTGTGATTTTTTTAATTTTTTAGTATTATTAAGGTAAAAGAAAAACTGGCATTGAGAGCAATTTTCACTTGGCAAAAATCAGGCAAAACTTTTAAATACTCCCATCTATTTCAGAGCCTCCGTTACTGACGGCAAGGTGTTTGTGATGTGTTTAGAAAGTATCTTAAAACAAAAATTGACTTTTCAAAGCATCTTAAATATCAATTAAATATTTTTATCTCACTATCTTTTGCTGGATAATACTGAAAAACTTTTCTCTTCCCCTGCCCTACCGGATTGTAACTGGTGAAGACTGTTGGAAAAAATAGGATACAACTTTGGAGAACTCTGCAAAATTAGAGTGGTGACTGTGTGCAATGTTTTGAATTTAGGATATGGATCCACGTTTAATTGCATGGAAAGGAGGTGCAGTTTTGGCCTGTCTGGACACGACTCAGGAGCTGTGGATATACCAGAGGGAATGGCAGCGTTTTGGGGTCAGGATGTTACGGGAACGAGCTGCGTTTGTGTGGTAATGGAGGTGGGTACATGTCATTGTGTCCTGCAGTCGTAGGGAGGAGAAGAGAGATGCAGCAGGCAGGAATTGTGCAGCAAGATTGATTTATTTAATTATTTTAAAACTCTCTTACAGACTTTTTCCCTCATAGTGTAATTGGTCAGTGAATCAGCCACCCTCTTGGGGTGATTGGCTGAAATCCTAAAACATCCGTTGTCATAATATTTCTCTACTGTACTATAAACAAAGGTTAGCAAGGTCTGCAGGTGTCCATAGTTTATAAACTGTACAGATATCTTTCATGAGAGAGAAAAGTCTCCCACGGAACTAGAAAGAAGCAAGAAAAGTTCTCACTAGCAGCATATTCTGTATCCACAGGTACAGAGGAACCTGTAGGAACTTCACTGAAGATTCCTTTCCCCTAATGCCCTTTTTTTCCAGTGCACATGAATTGATCTTCTGCTGATATATATTTTTTGTATTTTATTAGTATTAACTTCAACTGAGGTTTTTCTGGAAGTGTTGTAAATAAACAAAAATCTTACTGAATGCACTTGACTTCAGCTACCCTTCGTCTTTCAGATTGTATGCATTGAATTCTGCATACAGAGTATCACTGTCATCTCCAGAGTAACTTATATTTATATCATACAGGTTATGTCTTTTAAAATTGCACAATGTAGGAACTTAAAGTACAAAACATGATGTGACAGATGTTAAGCCAAGATTCATTCCAGAAACATGCACACAGGAGCAGCAGCTGAAGAGTGCAGCTGTGGGTTTAATGTAATATTCTGATTCCTACTATAATATTACCAGGAGATGAAGTTGTTATATAAGTGATCATTAGGATAAAAGTGAAATGAAGAACTAAAACTTCAGTCACTGTTGGTATTTTACTCATGTAATAAATTATTTTATGTAGTGGAAAGACAAGAATTTGGAAGTGGAGTATTTTTTCTTGCCCTGTACTTATCACCAATACCTCGTTAGCTTTTCATTATCCATTGCAGAGTCCACTTTTTTCTTGGTTATACAAAAACCAATACACTACACCCAAAAGACCTAGCTGCAATTTTATACAGCCAGCACATTTTCCAGTTTCATTCCATCTGAGGGCAGTGAGGCTGCCTCAGCCACACTGCAACACCAACCACACCAGGTTTGGTTGGGCAGCTGCCTTCAAAAGCACAGGACTGATTTGAACTGAAATATTGAAGCTGGAGCTTACTGAACAAACTTGAGAGTGTTCCTATTGCAATAATACCTGAAAGAGAGTCTCTTTTATATGACCTTATCTAAAATGATGCTTGCAGCAAAACTCAACAGAATACAAAAGCTCAAGAAGGTGAGAACTCTTACCTGAGTCTGAGGTGGCACAGGCTGCCACAGCAGTGGGACAGTGGTAAGGAGAGCAGCAAGGGGAAAATGCTCAAATCCTCCAACTGCATTGATAGTGAGGAGCTCTGAAAGAAAAAATCACTTTGAAACAAGTCTGTCAAAGCTATCTTCAGTTACCATAATAATACTTACCAATATATAATATTTATGGATTCATTTATGTGTATTTTAATAGACTAGAGAAAATGCACGCGGAATTATTGAAATTATCATTTCCAATGTCCATACATAGAAAGTGTGCTAAAAGCAATGCAGAATGATTAATCATCACCATTGGAGTTGTTGACTAATTTACTTAATGTTCTTCCCTACTTTGAAAGAAACAAGGTATATCAGTCTGAATCTGCTCCCTACCACTTCCTCCAGTGTTACTGGAATGTACCTCCCCCTGCAACCTGATGTCTCATCTGTCAGTCATCATCTCATCTCCTCTCTTCCTTTTTGTTTAGAGTTTTACCCTGAGCAAGAGCTACAAAGTAACTAATTCCTGAAGTGCAGCACTACTGTAATAAGCACAAAACTTCAGAAAGGTGAAAGGCAAAATTTGCCAAGGCCAGTATACATAAAGTCACCTAAAACTGAAATCATCTGCATTTTAACAGAATTCTAGCATTCAAATATCTGTATAACCAAAATAGTTATTTTTCCCACATTTTTGCAAACATACAGGGGAAAATCTGCCGAATATACGTGATAAATAATGCAACAGAAAACAATGAGTAGTTTCAATTTAGTTTGCAGTGAATACTGACTCGAGAATGATAAATACTCAAGTATCCATGCATTAAAAAATAGCAAATTGACCTGCACAAAATTCTCAAAATTTCTATGTAAAGGCCATGTGTATGATTCAGTTGGTAACAGAGGGATAAGAGATCATCACCAATTTCTAGTCAGCAAACCCATGAAATACTGGACACCCACAGGAGCCCTTACACTGAAGTGAAAAACTATTTTTTAACATTCAAAACAATGTACACAATTAGAATTTTGTGCTCTACGTCTACCCCTACTTAACTGCTGAAATTACTCTGTTACTTCATGAAACTTCTATACTCTTATACATATTTAATGCATGTTTTTATAGATTTTTTTACTTGCTTACTGAATAACAGCTTTGAAAGTGTACAAAATTATTTCAACACTGCAAACACACATCAGTTTGGTTTCAAGCATTCTTAATCACTGCAAAGATTAAAGCCCACTTATATCAAGTACACATTTACTCATAGTTCCACAGGGAACAATTACTCTTTTCCATTAATGAAGAATTATTCAGAAGTTTGGAGTGTGGTGCTTGAGTGTGAATAACCAACCACCCAGAGACTGTCCATTATCTTCTTATCTGATTGAGAACAAAAACATTAACAAGTAATTAAGCTAGAAAATTATTAATCGTTCAGTACATTCTGAGAAGAGTGATACGGAAAGACTTGGAAAAAAACCCAGCATCTACAAGCAATATCAAAGATATTGCAGCAGAGACCATTGTCCTTAGGTGATGTCAGGGAAAAGTACAGGATCTCACAATTATCTTGGTTTGTCTTCATTTTATCAGCTTTGTTCTACCATGAGCATTCTGAAAGGGAAAACAAGACTCTTGGGTTCATCCTCCAGGAGTGGCACTGACTCTTCACATAGTACCAATCCCTGGCCATTTCTCAAGGAATTTTATGAGATACTCTCACCACCACCAAGTTTTAGTGCAGTTTGGTCTGCAATGAACTAGCCCTACATTAGCATATACTGAAGATATTCAGAGGACAAAGCCGGTAGAGAAGTTATCTGGGTTATATTGTGGAATTATTCGTTCTTCTGGCTACCCAGAGGGATAGTGTTGAGAATTATGGTTGAACACACACTTAGTGATACAACCAAACCCGAAAGTCGTCACTGCTGAGGTAATGAATCAGTCAGCACAGACAGGCCCGGCGGGACAGCACGTTTGCTACTCTCACTTCCAGACCAAGGCGTTCTCCTGGAAACACGCATTGCACAGGTAAGGATCGCAGTTAAAGCCTTGAACTGCAAGTTCCAGCTCAACTTTCCCGGCACTGCGCCAGCGCTCCTACATACACCGATACCTCCCGTTAGTGCCGGGGACGGAGCGAGGCGCGGGCACGGCGCGGAGCGCGGAACGGGGCACGGAGGGGGCACGGAGCGGGGACACCTGGGCTTTTATCTCCAGACGCGTTGCAGCTCCCAGCGCCCCACTGGAAAATGAAGCGTTTTCGCAGCTGGGGGTGGGGGAGACATTTTATCCGCCCCACTAAGAGTGGGGTGAAAAAGTTGAAGCGCTCCCGGGCAGGAGCCGGGGGGGGGCGGGTCGCTTCATCACGGGGCTGGGTTTGCCCCCGGAGTTCCGCGGAGGAGCTGGCAGCCCTGTCCTGGCGGAGCTGGCAGTCAGGCCCATATCCTACCAACCCCCCGGTCCCGGCGTGCTGCGGCAGCGGCGGGGCAGCGCAGCCGCCCGGGGACTCCGGCGGGATGGGCGAGGCTGAGGACTTCGCCCGCTGCCCCTCTGTGCGCTTTGGAAACGGCGCCAAGCCGCTCTGGCACATCCCGCACAGCGGCCAAAGGGTGCATTCCGGGGGGAAG
>VYZQ01051878.1:51311-63420 GCA_013400655.1 Mystacornis crossleyi
CCCCCGCCCCTGCCCTGCCTCCCCGCGGAGCTCTCCCCGCGGAGCTCTCCCCCCGCAGCCCACGCTCGCCTCCGCGCCCTCCCGCCGGCGGCCCCAGCGCTCCCGGGCACCACCCCGCGCTCCGCCCGCCGGGCTGGGCGGTGGCTGCCGAGGGCCGGCGGCAGCCCCCACACACGAGCGGCCTCCCCGACCCGGGCTGAGAGAGAGCGGCCTGAGGGTGCCCCGTCCTGCGGAGGGGACCGGGACAGACCCGTCTCCCACCTGCTCGGGCGGCCGGGCGGGAGTGGCCCCGGTCCCGGTCCGGTTCAGGAGCCGCCGCAGGAGCCCCCAGAGGGGGATCGCGGGCAGCCCCGGACCCTCCGGAGCTCACAGACACGCTTGTGCACAAAGCAGGAAGCGGCGAGGTAAGTCGGCTTGAACACTTTCAGCCCTGGAAATGAAACGCACCACAAAGTTTCTAAAAGTGAATGAACTTTCTCTCTAGCAGGACTGAAGGGAAAGTTAATCCGAAACATTCCCGCAGCAGATATATTTAAACCCTGTTACACAGAATGCAGCAGGGAAAAACCTACCAAACAAACAAACAAAAAGCAAGATCTGCTGTAACCTGAGGAGCTCTTCCTCCTACACTCTACATAGTCAGGCCTGACAGGATTTGGTAGCGACATGAAGGGTTAATGTCCTGACAAAGCCCCATTGCTCTGCTACATTATGTTGTCCATGCTGTGGACATCTCTGGGAGAGGGTCATGTTTTACATCTGCCAGAGAGGATGTTCTTATTTCACCTCTGTCAGTAGAACAGGGAGAAATGTTTCAGGCACAGTGGCCGTCTCCTTTTCGTTTCAGGATCAGTTTAGAAGAACTGGAGTAGGATAGTGCTCATGCAGAGGGACCACACAAAGAGGAGTGAACGTGAATGTGAAAGTGCCAATGTGAATCAATATGGCAAAAAGAACCGTGCATTGAAACTAGCGTTTTAGTCCAGTCAAAGATGTGTGCTGGATTTATATTAAATCAGAATGACTTGATTTTTGACCTCTGCACTTCAGAACTCAAAAGCACCAAGGTCTGTGAATCATCTACACACTGACTGTCAAAGTCACTTGAATGTTATGGCCAGGACTTTGCTGACTGACTTCACTCTCAACTCTCTTTGCAAGATAAAAATTCTCTCAAATGTTACTCTGCCAGTCCTGTTCCATTTGAAGTAAAACAACAACAATAAGTGAAGAAAACCATGAATAACATTCAACTATACACCTGAAACACATGTGGTGGAGAAGATTTAAAATATGCTACTTATGTTACTTAAAAGGAGCACTAGGTTTAGCTTTCTTGGTTGGCAGTTCAGCCTTCTAGCCCAGACAGTGGGTGCCCTGTCTTGGGTCTGTTTTCACATATGACCCAGATCAACACCAGTAGAGTTGCAATAGTAGGTACCCAAGGATTAAATCAGTCTGATACCGTGTTCAGAAATGTGTTACAATGATGCAAGGAGCCCCAGACACCTAGTTTCAGAATTCAATTGCCCACTTATAGTTAACCAGTGTATGATTATCTGTATTATTATATCATAGCAGCAGAACTTTCCTGCTGAGATGCTCCTGCTCTCTTCAGTCTTGTGCAACCTCCAGCCATAGGCCCTGCTGAATAGCAACTTAGGTAAATAAAAACTTTTCTAAAACAAGCTCCAGATTTTGAAGCTCTACTGCAATACAGGGAATGT
This sequence comes from Mystacornis crossleyi, assembly GCA_013400655.1. Lineage (NCBI taxonomy): Eukaryota > Metazoa > Chordata > Aves > Passeriformes > Timaliidae > Mystacornis > Mystacornis crossleyi. Next base: position 53,039 of record VYZQ01051878.1, read on the forward strand.
ATTTTATGTTGCTGCCCTATGCATTTCTGTAAGTCTGCTCACTGATTCCTGAAGAACATTTTACTACACGTTCATAACAAGGTCATGATATAGGGGAACCCAGATAAAGACATGTAGTAACATCCAGTAAGGCCCAAAAGGTATTTCTTTGTTGGTAGTGAGTACAGAGCATCCCAATAGAACCACACTGTATAAACCTCCTTATTTCTAGCTATTTCCTTTTGATATAGCCACTGCAACATTTAAAAGAGTTGGCCATAAAACTATAGTTCCCTGCTGGGACAGAGTATCTTGCCCAGATTATTCAGCCAGGCCCATATCCTACCAACCCCATCACCAATCTGCTGCTCCTGGACCAGTAAAGTCCTGTGGCCCACCAGATCTGCAGGTTAAACATAGGTACTGCAGAACTGTAGCCCTCTTCATCACAATCAAAACAAGTAGAAAACCTCTCTACCTTTACATCCTCCTCTGGTGCATTACAAAAAGCTGATAAACCTTCTTCAAGGAAGAATCCTTTAATAGACTCCATCTGCAAAAAAAAACCCCTGACACGTCCCCATCTTCAGCTGGGAATAACTTTGAATTAGCTGTGTGAGGAGAATCAGCTGTCTGTCCTTTAGGCTCAGACATATCCCCAGCATCTTTTTTTTTCTTTACGGAACAAATTATTCTCCATGGCTGGTTGTTCATTCAGAAGTTTTGGGGTTTGTACCGCACCAGACAAGTTTGTTATAAGTTTTTCTAAGAAAAGTCGGAGAGTTGTGCGTCTTCCCATCTGTTCCCCAAGAGTAAAGGAACGTACTTTTGCAAATGAGATTGTACATAAAATTGTATAAAATTATAATTGTACGTGGAAGATTTTTAACATTTAGCAGCAATTTATACCTAATTTTGTTACAGACTATTCAACATATTTCAGGAGAATGCTTGCTTATCTCTTTCAGCTGGGCAGTGCTGAAGGAGATGTGTCATGGACTCTGGATAAGTTGCTGTCTCCAGAATCCATGACAACAGCTTAGACAGAAGCCATGGGCCAGGAAGAAATACCATTTACAGCTCAAGGACACCCCATTTCACTAACTGTTTAGACAAAAGGAATGATTTCAAGGTCAGAGAGCAGGAGAAACCCTTCAGACTGGCCAGCAGGATCAGTACCCGTGACACACAGGCTGTGAAAATCTGGCACTGAGTCCCTGTACCTGAACCAGGGCAACACGGAGCTAAACCTGTGGTACTTCCAAGGCTCAGAGGCTTCCCGGGAGGTAAAAAAGTTGCCATTCCTACTCAGCCTGAGGATCTGGTGGTGTTAGAATGTAACTGTACTCGGAGCATTCTTGCAGGATCTGGGTTTAGCAGCAAGGTAGAAAGGCACAGATGAACAGGTTTTGCTTTCCCTGTGTTAGGAGACACACCTCCAAATCCAGCAGTTTTCACCTTAGGGATAGCCGGAAATGAGTTTGTTACACATTTGTTTTGTGGAGACGTTGTCTGGCAGAATTGCAGTGAGCACACATCATTTCCATTGTGAATTGCCTTGTGTGTTATCACTGTCACAAGCTTACAGACAATTGAAGTAGTTTTTCTTAAATTCTTGCCTATTAGAGGTGGATAAAGAGAGACTACAAGGAATGCAAAAGTTTCCAGCCCTTATGAGTTTGGCAAATACGTGATCTTGAAATATTCTAGTATATACTACTATATCTTCTAGTATATTTTCTATATACTTGAAAATATTGATCATCTCAGGAACCAGAAGCAAATCAAAATCAGACTACATATAATATAGCATAGTATATTAGACTGCTGCATAGACTGCATTAAAGAATAATAAGACAGTAAATGTTTACTGGTTTATTGGCATTGTTGTTAACTTTTTGGGTGGTGAAAATGGATAAAGTATACCTGTGTCACCTGAAAATGACTGACATTTTAGTTAATAATGCCTGCATCTTAATTAGTATCTTTGGGTTTTCTTCTAGGGTAAACCACTGGATTTTGTCAGAAATTCTGCAAGAGTGACTAACTATCAGCAAAGATGTCATATTTAATGAAAGGATTTAAATGTCACGGTCTTGCGATGTGCAAAGTAGCAGGAAGCCTGTTTAAAGCACACACATTAAAGAACATGTTAGGCATCAATGAAAAACAATTCAAAATTTCACATGCATCATCTCAGCTGAGCTCCGAAAAGGCAAACTCTTATAATTACATCATTGTAGGAGCTGGATCAGCAGGCTGTGTATTGGCCAACAGGCTGACAGAAGACCCTCAGAGTACTGTGCTGCTTTTGGAAGCAGGCCCTAAAGATACCCTGCTAGGCAGTAAAAGACTGATGTGGAAGATTCACATGCCTGCTGCTTTAACATACAACCTCTGTGATGAGAAATACAACTGGTACTACCACACCACAGCCCAGAGGCACATGGATAACCGAGTCATGTACTGGCCCCGGGGCAGAGTGTGGGGCGGCTCCTCCTCTCTCAATGCCATGGTCTACATCCGTGGGCACGCCGAGGATTACAACCGCTGGAGCAGGGAGGGGGCTCTAGGCTGGGACTATGAGCACTGCCTGCCCTATTTTAAGAAGGCACAGACACACGAACTGGGGCCGGATCAGTACAGAGGTGGGAATGGCCCCCTGCATGTGTCAAGAGGGAAAACGAACCATCCTCTTCACCAAGCATTCCTGGAGGCGGCCCAGCAAGCTGGGTATCCCTTCACAGATGATATGAATGGCTATCAGCAAGAAGGCTTTGGCTGGATGGACATGACTATACACCGAGGTAAATCATACGGGGGTCCTCAAGTAATTTCTATTTCTGACCCAGAAATAATTTTGAAATATGGACTTATTATCAGCACTGAATGCCATTTGAGTGTTTAGGTTACTAGACAGCTATGGCACTCTGTATTTACACCCTATTCATTTTACAGTGTACTGTGTATTTCATTGCAAATTGCGTTGGCTGGCAAGTCCTGATTCACAGTTAATCTATGTCACTGTGAAATTCTTTGTGCTAAAACAAAATCTTTAATTATTATATCAAATCACATTTGGTTTGAACTCTATAAATTCTATGAAGACTCTCCATCTGTAAGTATCCTGGTGATTATTGGCCAAAATCTGAAGAATACTGAGCATGACTGTTTTGATGTTTAATGCAAATATACATTGTAGGTCAAAGATGGAGCACAGCTAGTGCTTATCTTCGCCCAGCCATATCACGCCCCAATTTCTCAGTTGCAGAGAAGACACTTGTAACAAAAATCTTGTTTCAAGGAACAAAATGCATTGGTGTTGAGTATGTGAAAAATGGGCAAAGGAAAAAGGTAAGAGATTTTCAATTTCCAATATGAAAAGTATGAATCAAAGCTAAATTATATATTTTTTAAAATCTATTAAAAATGACACTTTACTATGCAAAATGTCCCTTTTTTCAGTGGTTTTGTTGTTTCTTCCATTAGATTGTTTCCTTGTCAGTTATTTTACAGTAGATGCTATTCCAGTTGTATTGATTTAGAGATTAACTTCATCATCATATTTCCATCTCCCAGTGCTGAGGGGACAAGCCATAACTTGATGTTGCTCAGTGTTGTGTAAGATGTCTGGAACTATGGTGCAACCATGCCCTGTCCCAGCACATTGACCAGTGTGCTGCAATGGTGACGTTTCTGAAAAACAATTCTGAAAATGCTGGTCTGGCATAAGAAAATCTGCGAAAGCCAGATTAGGAAATCTGAATGGCTCAAGGGATAAATGATGAATCTTGCCTTATGGTTGGCTGTGGAATGAATATTTCTCAGTTTCAGTACAGCTTCCACTGAAAATGTCACTGTGTGGAAAGAAGCTTGAATTGTCCTTACAACTGAATTCGGGGGATAATCAGTTCATTTTATGCCTCTTTCAATTCCCTGACTTCTGTAAGACCCAAATCATCCTCACTTCCCTTAAGAGCTGATTACAGAGTATGTAGCTAAGATGTTGCCTAAAAGGGGTTTGTCTGCTAATAACCTGAGATACTGAGTCACAAATGATTATAAAACAATTACAAACTGTAATAATAATATCCTAGAGAGAGTAGAGTAAAAATTTTGGTGGTTTGAGCTCAGTAAGTGTAACAAGACTCAGAAGACAAGTGTTCTGTGACCGAGTACCCGCTAAAAGCTAAAATGTGGTGTGTAAATAATCTGTTCTTTGATTTTCTAAAGCACAGAATGAATCTGCTGCTTTCCAAGTGGATTGCAAATGATAATCATTTTAACAATATAAAAAAAAGTTGTAGGACATTTAACTGATTTCATAAGCTATCAAATTTCTATGAAAACAGTACCTCTAATTGCTGTTCTCGTGCCACTATCAAGATCAGTTTTGTTGAAGAAAGTCTTGGAAACCTAATTACATATGATCAAAGACTTTCTGAGTACTGGACAATTTAATTGCAAAAATCTTCAATTTTTATGAATTTTCATACATATTAATATATGTATGAATTCTACATAGTGATTTTTATATATTTATATCATGTATTGTACAAAGTACACCTTCAAAATATTTCCCTTCCTTTTTTCCTCCCCGCCAGCATCAAAACTGAAGGATTAGTCTGCTTTTACTTTCTGAAAAATTTTATATCTGTCAGGATGGAAGAGCTAATAATTTTATTGCATTAGGAACATCAAGATGAAGCACTTGACTACATTAAAATGTTTTTGTTTTTATAGTCTACTTTAGATAGAATCTCTTTTACGTCAGTCATCAGCAGAGTGAAGATCACCAAAAGCCTGATTCAAAAATTATTCAAGACCTATTCACCAGCCAGTGACTTGTTATTTGTGTAACTCTGAAGTCCTGGAGATCTCCCAGGACCCAGTAAGCCCTCTGACAAAAGTAGGGAAGGTAGACTGAACATTCTTGGAGTTTTTAAGTTCAGAATCAAGCCAAAAAGTGTAATTTAAAGGATGAAAAAGTTTTAATGTATTATAGACTAACCCATACAAAAATGTATCAAAGTCCTTCCTCTTAGCCTGTTAGCTATAACTTTATGAAAGGCTCTGTGTGGGCTAGGAATAACTACACTGCTGACTTTGCAGTGAGTTTAGACTGAGTAAGCATCATTTGGATGCTACTCTGAACAAACTGGTACCAGTTCTGTGTGTACCAAAGAAAATGTAAATGGGTAATGTTGGTATAACATGCAAAATACAGCTCTAAGTATTGATTCACCTTGAACTCTTATGGTCATTATTAGTCGTAACATACTAATGATTGCCCAGAGCAAAGCAATAACAAACAAAAAACATAACACTGACCATCCGTTGGCCATATCGGATACATAGTCTGAAAATACTTTTTGTTATTATTACACCTTGATGTTACTGTAGCAACAATCTCATTTGCCATCATTCTGTATAGCCGAGATGTCATTCAAAAAGGACAGGATTACAATTTAATATGCATTCCATGCTAATCTGTTAAAACTCTGAGTCAAAGGCAGAGGAATAATTTAGCAGCCTGTATCATGAGCCAGCTCAGGGCTCAGACCAAACCATTTGATGAAAAGAGTGTCAGCAAAACAGAATTCAATGTATGCCTGCAGTCAGTAATGCTTTAGTGAGTGGGGGGCTTTTAAGGACTACCATGAGCTAAGAAACCAAACTTTAGTCTTAGCTGAATTTAAAAAAGTAAGCTCTTGAGAATTTTTGAGCTACCATGTCTGTGAATTCAAAATCTTCCTTAGGAATTTCAGTTTTAATTTATAAAGGGTTGTTGAAAATGGCAGAGAGGCTTAGCTGCCTGATCTGAGTGTCATAGGTGCTACTCCCCTGGCAAGTAGGACAGGAATTTGTTTGCAGCCATGGTACTGGCTGGGCTGAATGTTTCTGTGCCACACAGTTTGAATGGATTGTAAAGATACAGGAAGGATCAAAGTAAAAGCTTGATTATTTCTCTCTGCGGAAAATTCTGACAAGACAGGAATACATTTAAATGAGGAAAATGTGAGGGAAGGGTGTCTAATCTGGATCAGAACGGCGTATCCAAAAAAAAGCCCTTGATGTTGCTTGCATTCAGCTCAGGCTTAATAATCTTAGGGTTTTTGTGCTCATTTCCTTTTAGGTTTTAGCCAATAAGGAAGTTATTTTAAGTGGAGGGGCCATAAATTCTCCCCAGCTGCTTATGTTGTCTGGAATTGGAAATGCAGATGATCTAAAAAAACTGGGGATCCCTGTTGTTTGCCATCTTCCTGGTAATTTTTTTTCTTTCTTTTAACCTTTCATCTTCCTATGGATGCAACTGTACAACCATTAAATTAAATGAATCATGAAATTGAGTTTTCTGTATGTCAAGTTGTGTAGACTGAAACACATGTTGAAACATGTTTGTAACAAACCGGTGGAAAGATGCATTGATTTTATACAAATCAGTGGAAACATGCATTGATTTTAGAGCTGAGAAACAAACTCCTACACTTTCTTCATTACATTTTACAGTGAAAAATGCCTTTCTGAAGGCATATTTTTATAGTTAAGCAGCACACTTGTCATTAAGAGTTTTGAATTAGTTTTGATCCATAACAGATTGTATAAACTCCCACTGTCATAAATATTCAAATATAGAAGAAACAACATGAACTTTTCCTTAAAGCTAAAAAAGTTGGCACAGTATTTGGAAGTCATATCTGGCAATTTTAGAACAAGTGATATATCTGCCATTTAACTTTCTATTTTCATTCTAGTTATGCTATGTTTATGTAAAACCTTATTCTGACATGAGCAAAAGGCTGATGTGACTCATGGCCTTGGTCTTAGTCATCACTGCCCTTGTAAGAGGTTGGTTTGGTTCCCATTTAAGCTGTTCTCTGCTTAAAACAGGGTGGGTAATTGTTCTGTGTGAAATAACATTTTTTCCTCTCACTTTCTTCTCCCTCCTTCCCTTTCTACCCCCTGCAGGAGTAGGCCAGAACCTTCAAGATCATTTAGAAGTTTACGTCCAGCAAAAGTGCACCAAACCTATTACTCTATATAGTGCACAAAAGCCACTTAGCATGGTGAGGATTGGTCTTGAATGGCTTTGGAAATTTACAGGTATGAAGCAAAGTATGCAATCCTTCTACCACTGATTTAGAATTATGGCAGCCTTTTATCCATGAATTTTATAGTCTGGCAGCCCTGAAACACAATCTTTTTCATGCTCTGGGAAATAACTGGAACGTGCAAGTGTATTTGAACTATTTCTTTTCTTCCGAATCAGAGTATTTTGAAGTTTTTGTATCTTAGACAACGAGGGAGGTTATCATACACTACTTTTAACATTCCTATATCTCATGCAAAGAAAAATTCTACATTTAAAAATCAGTGCTACTGAGAAAAGTTATTGCAAAAAAAACAGAGAAAATATTGTTTTAAATCAATGGGATGTCAATAAAAACATATTGTTGAACTAAGTTTTCTGTATAATTGTCTCAAAAGAATTTGTTTGTTGCTCTGATCAGAATCCTTTAGGCCTGCAAGTAAATCTGAACTGACTTTCCTTAGAATGACACGTACATGTTACAGTACCTCAGTCATAAGTTGTACCTTAAAAAGAATCTGTAAATATAATCCTTGATGTCAGTTAAATAGCTTGAGCAAAGTTGAGCTCTACATCACTTGCTGAATTATGTTATTATTTGGCAACTTATTCTGGGTATATGCGGCTTTTTACCACACAAATAAATATTGAGGGCTAACTTACAGATTTAAACAGAAGTGAAAATAACAGAAGACACATTGCAGACTTTTCATCTTTGCCTTCAGGCTAGGCACAGTGGATGGCTCTGCCTGTTCCATGTGACTGATGGGATAACTGGGGTGCAGGTCACGGAGCGTGCAGGGCAGTAGTATCAGGGCGTGCAGCCAGTTCCCTCCACTCCTGTCAGGATCCAAATCTGCTTCTGGAGTCCAACCCTTGGCCTGTCAGTTACCCTGAGATAACTGTAACATCCCATTCTCAGATCCGCGGGATTTCCAAAGTTATGCATATTTACATTTATCTGGGAATTAAAAAGCAGATGAAGGTGATGCACATCGCTTAAATACAAGCCGTTCATAATGGATTTGCATTCCTTGAAATTGACCCTGTATATATAAATCATTCATAGTAGTACAACTAAGGGTTAAAAAGAACTGGATTTGTTGCTCTTCTGAGGTCTTTTAACGGCATCTTCTCTCTCCTTTACACCACGTACACCACGTAGGTGAGGGAGCCACTGCCCACTTAGAATCTGGTGGTTTCATCCGAAGTGAACCAGGGGTTCCTCACCCCGACATTCAGTTCCACTTCCTTCCTTCTCAGGTGATTGACCATGGTCGGGTTGCTTCCACAGTGGAAGCTTACCAGGTGAGTTGAAGAGAATGTTCCAGTAATGTTGTGTAGCCATTAGCAAGGAGGCTTTTGCTCCATTATAAATGTTGATAATTTGGCTATATTCTGAAAAATACTTTGTTCGGTATAAGATGAAACAGACTGCTTAACCTCCTTCACTGGTGAAAAAACACAAGCTTGTGTTTTTGTGATTTTATGATATTGCCACCAAACTTGTTAGTTTTTATCTCTGGGAAAATAGGCAAGTATTGGATTAAGTATTCACTCTGCTGAAGTGCTCTGGTGCTGTGGGTTAGGACACAATTTTGCCAGGGGCTGTTCAAAACTAAAACAAGGTGTTCCCTGTTCCACTGCAGTTTGGACAAAGGTTTAAGTGAACATGTATAAAACCACTCATTTATTCACAGGCACAAATCCAAACCCCATTTTAGGCTATCATCTTGATCCAAAAGCCTGGGCTAATTCTGGGGAACTGTCACTGAATATACATGTTTCTCCCTGTTAATCTGTTTTCTTCAGAGATGATAATAGTTTGGTCCAGTTGCTGATTGTATTAGAATGCTCTGATACTACTAAATTGGAATGGTTGCATTTTAAATGAAAAGAACACCTGTGAGTTGATGGGGCAGACATTTTTCCTCCCTGTTATGGAATTTCATATTTACAAGAGAAATTATATAAAATGGAAAAATGTTCAACAGTATTTTCCACTATTTCTGGTTAATGTTTACTTTTGCTGAATTTGTAAAGTCTGTCTAAATTGCAAAAAACCAAAAAAACAAAAAAAAAACTCCCTCAAAAATGCAAAACAAACAAACAAAACCCCACCAAAAAACACAAAAAAAACATGCTGAATTTGGAAGTAGATCTGGTGGGATTGTGTCATGAGTGCAGTGTGGGTGTTGCAGGTCCACGTGGGACCCATGAGGAGCACAAGTGTGGGCTGGCTGAAGCTGAGGAGTTCAGACCCAAATGACCACCCCATCATCGAGCCCAACTACCTGTCCACGGGTAAATGCAGCCTCTCCTTGCTCTGATGTCAACTTATTTCCCGCCTGTTTCAGTAGCTGATTTTTGTACCTACTCAACTTTTGTACCTGTTCAGAAGTGCTGGTTGGTACCCTGGTACTTATTTCTTATTTTAAAAAGTCAACTAGTATCAAAAGAGGCAACTGTGCAAAGCACTGTGTAAACTAAAAAGAATTCCCTGCTGGGCATGAAGTCAGAATTCTCAGTATCTGCTGTGTCTTGCTGTTCATGTCATCCCCTCCTCTGCTTGTGAAGGAATGAATCACTTTTGCTTCTTTGTGCTGAGACTGTTTTCCTTTTCCCAGACAGTGGGTACAGCAAGATAAAGTTTCTCATAGTTCACCTCTTCCCTTTTGGAGTTGTGCAATAAAAGTGACAGCTTTGTTCACAGTGAATGTAAATATCTGTGACTTTGAAAAACATTCTGCTTTATTATGGCTTTCAGCAAAAAGTGGGAGACCTTCCTTCCAGCCTTTTTTCTTAAGTGCTGCTTTATTCTGTTCTGCATTCTGTATGTATTGGTAAATTAAATGTGTACTTACAATTTTCTTATTTTCTCTCTACACAGAAAGAGATATTTGGGAATTCCGCCAGTGTGTCAAGTTGACCAGAGAGATCTTTGCTCAGAAAACTTTCGAAAAATTTCGTGGGCCTGAAATTCAACCAGGAAATCATGTTCAGTCTGACAAAGAAATAGATGCTTTCATAAGGCAGAAGGCTGATAGTGCTTACCATCCTTCCTGCACCTGTAAAATGGGTCAGCCTTCAGACAGCACTGCTGTAGTTGATCCCCAGACAAAAGTAATTGGTGTTGAAAACTTGAGAGTAGTTGATGCTTCAATAATGCCCAGTGTTGTCACTGGAAATTTGAATGCCCCAACTATCATGATAGCAGAGAAAGCTGCAGACATAATCAAGGGCCTCCCATCACTTCAAGAGAAAAATGTTCCTGTATATAAGCCCAAGACTTTGGAAACGCAGAGATAAATAA
>VYZQ01051878.1:84081-105283 GCA_013400655.1 Mystacornis crossleyi
AAGAAGAGAAAAGAAAAGAAGAGAAAATGTTCAGACATAAGACCAGGAAAGATTTTGGGTCCCCTATACAAGGAACTGTACACATTAACTTTTAACAAAGCTAGCACCAGTGGTTTTTGCAGTCTTGACAAGTCAATTTTTAACAAGGTCTACAATCAGGTGTGATCTTTAGCCTGTTGAAAACTGCAGAAACCTGCCTGGACTTTCAAAAGAGCTTGAATAATTTTGAACTTTACCAGAAGTTTGTCCTTTTAGAACAGGCAGTGAAAAATTTTACTTAAAAATTGTCACTTAACTTACCAGGCATATGCATTGTGGTACAGTTAATTTAGAAAAGAAAAAGGACAGAAGAGAAAAAGAAAGAAGAAAAACTCCTCTGCCCTCTTCAATTATGTCAGAACAATATCAACTCACCGAATATATGTTTCATAGTAGCGTGTTCTAATCCAGGTAGGCCATGAAAATGAGAAAAATATTTTAAAAACAAGTCATTTAGAGAAATTCTTTGGTGATTACAATGTCTGTGTTGTAACTACTGATTTCACTTCAAGGAAAACTGCTGCTTTCAAACCCCAGTGAAATTTTATGCATCTCCCGTTCATCAGAGCTAGATTTTAAATACAGTTCATACACTGGTAGGCAAGAGAAATGAAGATTCAAATTAATTTCACTGAGCTTAAGTTTCCTGTGGTGTATTTATAAATTTATTTAAAGCAAAGACGTATTTGTAAGTTTACCTCCTACTGCTTGGCCTTCTACGCTTGTCATGGTCAGTCCTGGAGTGTGAACGGTAACCATTTTCAGATCTGTGCTCACGATTTCCAAAACTTGTGTGTTTTCCATGGACTTTGGACACGTTGGCATTATTGAGATTGGCATTTGTTGAGTTCGGAACATGCTTTCCTACCGAGTTGTGATTGTGATGGTTGTGGTACACAGAGTTTCCTGCCTGATGATACAGGTTTTTCTCAGTATCACTTGCAGAGGGAATGGAAGGCCGCTGGACATGTAAGGGACGGTGTGTGGTGTTGATTTGCTGAAATGAATCTCGTCTGTCACTGCTAATGTGGTTTATGTGGTTGCCAAAGAGGGCACCATTCCTCTGTTTTAGGGGAAAAGAAAGAAAAAATTATATCAGATACCTTAACAGAACATACTTTTGACAGTGACAACTTACTTTTCTCTCCTACATGCACAGAACAGTAGCAATTCAAGTAACCTGTGATTTTTCTTTCTAATTTTATGGTGCTTCAGATGGGATCTCCTGAAGTGACAGAGATGTGATTGTGGTGATGACAATATTGTATTTCAGAGTCATATCAACAGTATGCTGTGATCGTTATTCTTTTCCACACAACTAAAAGTGATATATCCAGCTTTCTCCACATTTCATTACACAGGAGAAACCTAGATTCCCATACATGAACATGCACCAGCTTCCTCAGGAAGAGACGCGTTTGCTTAATTTTGGGGAACACTTTGGTGGAGTTCTCTCCTGCTCTCCCGGAGCACCGGTTTGCAACAGGCGTCACTCAGACAGGATGGAGTGCCATGCAACAGCTTGCAAGCAAATCTTGGAACATTCAGCTCCAGTGCTTCCATTCTTTCTTCTCGCAGAGGTACAAGAAAGAGTAGTTTCTGTTTATCAGCCCTGGGAGTGTAATGGATGGTGAAAGAGAGGATGAGGTGCTAAGTTATGGCTATGACATGCAGCTCTCTCGGACACCTGACCCAGGTTAGGGAGCCTCCCTGTCTAGCCAGGTGTGGGTCCTGGATGACAGCAGTCTGAGTTGCAGCTCAATCTAAAGAAGACAGGAGGTAATGATGGTTGGCAGAGAAATGCATCTACTGATGGCAGCTGGAGCACTGTCTCCAGTGCCACATCCTCCTTTTTGCAAAAGGCAGTAGCAAGCTATGGGGCTTCTGCTGTAATTCCTGCAGAAGCATGATTTTACATCTGCTTCTTCTGAAATGCTTAGGAAAACGAAAGTTTTCTTGCTGGCTGACAAATGGTTTGCAGACTGCCTCTGATTATAACACCAAATTTACATGTTCACCATTTAGGACTAAATAGCATAAAGAGGAAAACTAATCTTGATTCTTATTAATATCCCTCATGGGACTGGAAATGGCATTTATATTTAGTTGACCTCTATGTAATTCCACGCATTCATTTTAAAATACTCAGCTCCATGTCTGTTGTGGTTTGCTTGCATAGACTTTCATTCTCTTGTTCCTATCTACCACTGCAGAGGTTAAAACCAGTTTAAACCTTGCCATTATCAAAAGTTGAGACAGCAAGGTTCATGCATTTGTTAGGATTTGCTTAAGAAAAAATAAGAATTAATGAGAAAGAATTAGGGGCAGGAGAACAACCCTGCAGGAACTGCTTCCTAAATTTATGAAGAAATGCAAGTGTCCTGATACTACCATTTTTATAGATTTATACATAAAATATTCTTATTTACAAAATATTTATATTTCCTGATTTGAGGGGTTTAAAAGTACTATTATTATATTATTTCATATTAAAGGATAAGGTCATTCTTTACTCTCATATTATACAAAAAACAATTCACATGGTTGTGTTCTGACATTACTTTATAAACATCTTCCTCCTCCTCTGGATTGTTTTCCTCTGGTTCATCATCTTGCAAGTCACAGGATATAGCTCGGCGTATTTCTGGGCCAATATCATGAAGTGTCCTTAGTCCTGCCTAAATCAATGACAATACCATAACACATTAGGAATGCAAACTCTTTTTCGCTCTTTAATTACAGGTGTTAAACTTATTTTAAAGGACAATTAACAGTTTTTGTATCCTGACATCCACAGAGGATGCATCCTGCTGTAAGTTCCTTTACTGTTCTTAAAAAAGGTTTATATATTCCAGTACCACCCTGTTGAGGTGATCATGTCTTTATTATCACAGTGCAGATACTGACTAAAACTCCAGTGATGTTTATGGACCCCTATAGAAGAAAAATTAATCTTATTAAAATGTGTAAGTAATCAGCAAGAACTATAATAAAATGCATTTCAATGAGATGTATATTTAATGTTCAGAACATGTTTGCAGCCTGTGTCAACAAAGGAAACACAAGGAGATCTTTGCTATAGCAACAGCAATTTTAGCAGAGCTCAGATGGAAAAGAAAGCGGTGAAATAATTCCAGCTCATCTGCACTGCACAGTGAAATGCAGATATTTGGTTTACAGCTTTAGTTTAGGACAGAAAACCATTGAGTTACAGCAGCAGAGACTCCGTGTACATTGGTTCATATTCCTCTCCAGTTTGCTACCACAAACAACATTTAGGAAAAGAGATAATGCTGAAACTGTCCAGGACAGACCTGCACACGAGGGAGGAAAGAGACATCATACCCATGCCAAGAACTCAGTGCTTTTGTACAGGCCTGCCTTACTTCAAAACGGAGATTTTTTCCTGATTTAACTCTGGCTGTTATGGTCCGAAGCAAGAAACAGAGTCTCGTTCTTCTCAGCAACTTCTTTTAACCCCTCGGGTTCAGAAAAAATCCAAAATGTGTTTGTTTAACCATTTACTACCACTACACTTACACTACTAAAAATGCTGCTCATCACTTGGCTCAATTTTTGATTATGATCTAAAAAACTTTTTTTTATTTATTCTTTTTTAGCATTTTTGAAAGGAGATGTCAAGGCTGTCCCAGCCCATCACAGCTGTACTTCTGTGGCACAACACTGCCACTGCGTTTTACTTGTCCTGGGGTAGCATGAGGATGTGTAGAGAATTTTGTGTGTTTCCGAGCTCCAGAAGGAACTGAGGGACCTCAGGGGACCCCAGTCATGGCTTGGTCTCTGTCATGCTGTTTCCTCACACATTCCCAGGAACACACTCAAAACTTCCACTCAAAACAGGAGCAGCTGCTTTGCTGGGTAGAAAAACGGCATTTATGCAGTGTGGGCAATCAGAACCTGGAAAGGGATGAACCAAAAAGCTTTGAATCTTAATGGTGTAGATTTACTACAGGCTCCACTTCAGGTCTCACTCACTCGAGTATTTCACTTCCTGAAAAGGGTGCCTGACTAATCATATTATCTACATCTATCTGGCAATCCAATTTTCTTCCTCAGGGATGAACCTTGAGAGTTATTCTATAATTGAAAAAGGCTCTAAAAGTCATTTACTAGTGAGTTAACGTACAATACTTGTTTCATGAATACACTGGGAACGGTGGGGTTGCTTTCTCCCACTTCTTATGCTAATTGCGTAGTCAAAACCTCAGCAAAGTTGCTAATGTCATCATTTTGCGAGGTGCTAAAGGGAAGCAAAATTAACACTTTAAGGTACAGGTATTCACGTGGGAGACCAGAGGCTTCTATTTATTCAGCAGAAACAAAGGCAGTATTGATTTAGTAGAGGACTGCTAATATATTTTGGTTATTTGATCATTAGCAAGAGCCACTTGCATTTCACACTCACTACCTGCTTACTTTAGAGCAAAGAGAGCTCAAAAGAACAAGAAACCCCCACTGGCACTTTAACATAAAAATAAACTGAGGTTAGTATGAACAGAATACGATTCCAAAACTGCTAAAATAAGGAAATTAGCATCCAGAAAAATACCTGAAGAGACATACACTTCAGCACTGAACATAAGAGGCTAAGCAAAGCCTTGACTGGCCAGAGTTATTCCGGCTCGAGGAGCCCATCTCGTGGGGCTGAGGGCAGGAGACCCATCTCCAGCACTGGCTGAGTGCACTGCTCTACCACTGCACTAAAGCTCTGAGTTTTCAGGCAGCCCAAGCTGCCTTTGAGCTGAGCCCTTCTGTGAACACAGCACTGTCAGAGAGCAGCACCAGACAAAATTTAAGCCTGACAAAAACTACTCACTCATATTCCTGTCTGCCAAATCGTGACAAAGTCCCACAAATATATGCCTGGAAGCTGAGAAAAGCCACGTGTCTGACGGCAACACACTGAATAGTAATTTAATTTTGATTACATTTCCAGCTGCCTTCTGGCTTACTTCTTGGTGAATTATCCCTCCTTTACTCAAGAGAAAGCAGGCAGCCTTTATCATCTCATCTCTCCCCAGTAATACTCATTTCCAAGTAACAGACCTCTTGCAGCTACACAGTCAACAGTGGAAGACGAAAGCCTGTTGGATCTCCGTATGCAGAGGTATATGTTAGTCACACCAAACCCAGCAGCTTCATTCACTCAGCCAGCACTGAAGCCCTCAAAAAACACCAGTCTGCAGAATTGAATATTCCTCAGTTTATTTGCTCTAATGGAACAACCTACAACAATTTTATTAACTCTATCCTTAAAATGACTACTCCTACTTACTGTCTCGTTTCACCCGGTGCAATCCAGCAGCATTCTAAGTAATCTAAGAAACATTTTTATGACAGGAGAGCACCACATAATGATACAAATGTTCATGCTGAGCTCTTACTGGTGAGACAATTCTTCATTCGATCAGTCAGCCACCACTAAAGTGGGACTGACGTAAAAACACAGGAATTGCTACTTTTACATCAATAGGAAAATCCCTTCTTTGAGCCACACTTAATGTCTTCTGTGAAGACTGAAGAGGCAGCACGGACTGATCCAATATTTGACTTCAACCAGTTCAAAACCGAATCAAAGATCTTTTAAACAAAAGACTGGACACAAATATCAAACCAACCTTCCCCACATCTCTTGTTTAATTTACAGGGAAGAAGAGTCCTTCAGACACACATTCCCTACATAATACTGCACATTTCAGTCTACCCAGCAAGAACCCTGGAGACATTTTTAACACGCAAGAGGGCAATGGAAGCACTCCATGTCCTCCATTTTTGAGGTTCTAAAAACTGCTACATTTAAATCAGGATTAAAACAAAAGCAAAGCAGGTGGGGTTTTTTGAAAAAAGAGAGCCTGGATAGTGATTTGTCTACCCTTGCCAGAGGTGTTCTTCTTTCTTTTTCACTATGACTGCTAAAGTTCTTAGAAGGTGGTTATTACCCTACATAGAACGGTACAAGACTTTTTGTTATTACATACAGTGATTCAAGAGGTGCCACATGCCTGAAGCATCACATTATAATGACTTTAAACAAAAAAGTAAAATTTGAGTGTTATACAGGAATTACTTCCTCACAGTCCTTAAGCATGGCTCTAACTCTGTTCTACAGATTTCACTAGAAGTTTGTAAAATAAGTTATTTCTTGTTCAGACACGCTGTTTATCCGAAATTTAATTTTTGATTCCTTCCTTGCTTCATCTTTTTTCTGTGTAGGTATGAGAAAGATGAGAAGTATCAGTCCAATGGTTACTTAGCAAAGCAGCGACACACAGAGTGCTGAACAACATAATTACATGAGAAACCCAAGCATGTCCTTAATTAGGCTTTCCCACAAATGCCCAGAATGACTTCAGATGAACATGGTAATTCTGTGCAGCTGTGCTTTGGAAGGACAACAGCACCTACAGTGTTTTCAGGATGGAACAAGGCACTGACACACCAGTGATGGGTCCTAAATAGCATCTCAAGAGACAACGACTGATGGCCCTGTCTCTGACACACCACTGAGACGATACAGATGTGTTTTCAAAAGCAAAAATAACAGAACTGTAGGAGTCCCTCACCCTCAGTGAGAAAAGATATCATATGACCAGTACCTGTACCCCTAGACAGGTTATTCAGATATAAGCTTTAAGAGGCTTGAAAGGCACCTCACACCAAAACATCAAAACATTTGGAAGTTAAACATGTAAACATTTTGAAAAGACTGCTTCTAACAAATGCCATATAGATTTAAATCAACTTCCCACATCTAAAGTATGCATAGAAGAGTAACACTATTTTAGATATACGTCTTATGTTAAGAAATCTGTGTAAAATGCAAGACTCCAGTCATGACTTTCATAAAAACATTCAAATGCTTAGAAATACTGGAACTACAAAAAGATCATTTTCCCTGTACCTAAACTCAGTCCACAACCATTTTAAGGTATGGTCCAACCTACATATAAATGCAGTTTAGGCTTAGTCTAAGAACTGCAAGCACAATACCCTTATTCAAATAATATCATTGTCACCTACACTAGTTCCAGTCAGTAAAATACCCAGTGGTCCCTCTTTTGAGACATCTTAGAGTGATACCAGGAACTGGAAGACACTGACAAGCTTTGCTTCACGGACTTTAGAACAAAGATGTATATTTATGTATATTGCTATATAAACTCACTAGAACTGAAAAAAAGCACAAACATTAATTCTAAATTCTTAGGTTTTCAGAGCTTCACAATCCTGGAAGCCTATGACTCTAAAAACATTCATGTAAACCATTAGATTTATAGGTAAAGAGCATGGTTTTACTATTTGCTTATTTTAGAGCAAAGAAAACTACAAAGAGTAAAAAAACCTCAGAGCTACACCGACACTTTAACATAAAAATAAACCGAGGTTAGTATGAACAGAATACAATGACAGAACTAATAAAACAAGGAAACAAGCATGCAGAAAAACAGCTGAATAACCTACGCTATAGCAGTGGACATAAGAGATGTAGTAGTCAAGCCTCGATTGCCCGGAGTGATCCATCCCGGCAGAGCGCGGCTCGCAGCGCTGAGCGCGCCGGGCTGCGACTGCACAAAAGCTCAGAGCTCTCAGCCAGCCCGGCTGCCCCCCGGCTGAGCCCTTCTCTGAACACCACACGAACATGGGAGCACAATTAAATGGAACTTGAGCAACAAATTAACCCCTCAGCTGATGCCTATCAGAGGGTTTGGCTTTTTCCCTTTTCTATTACTGTTTACTGCAGGGTTAATGATAGTTGTAACACTTGCAGAAAGAAAAAAAGCATAATTGGTTTAATCTGAAACATGTTTCCAAAATCAGGTTCAGCTCAATAAATCAGTGCTTTTGTGTACCTGGGATGTGAAAGAAAATATCCTTTAATTTTCATTTGTGTGTATTAACAAAGAGAGCTACACATAAATAAATATGAAATATATGTGTTTTCCATAAGTTTACAGTAAGTTCCATTAGTTTTACAGTTCCATGTGTTTACAGTAAGTATTTTCCATAGGAAAACCAGCATAGAATTAGTTCATTCCCTCTATGTGCTAGATGAAAGTAATTAAAATTGTTCATGCTTCACTTAACATCTATTTTACAAGCAATGTGACTACTGTTTGGCTCAATACAAGTTTCCATCATTACACAAAGACATCTCTTTCTGACCCAGAAAATATATTTGTTGTCACTGAATAAGTATCAGTCAATAGCACAAGAAAGGCAATGGAAGCCCTCTCTTCTGGTGACCTCAGGGCATGTGTAACACCACAAAAATGGCCTGAACATCTGACTCAAACTGGTCACCCATTTCATTTCATTTCCTTTCCTTTCATTTAATTTCCTTTCGTTCTCTTGCCTTCATAAGGGAGTGAATTCCCCTGTGCCTGCAGAAGACAGACTGTGGGGTTCCAAGCGATTTTGTTGCAACTCTGACGATGGTTGTGGTGACAATATGCAAGTTTAGACAAACTGCCGCTGGTTATCATTTGAAGTGTCCTTTTCTGAGTGAGGAGGAATTTGAAATTTCAAGGCAGAAAGAGTTTTCTTGACTTAACAGCCCGAGAAGAATCATTCCTTCTTCACTTTCTAGGCTGCTTTCCTCCTCTCTGACACGTACCCAAACAGCAGCCTGGGTTAGGCTAACAGCAAATGCTACACCCTTGAGGAAAACCTGAGCTCCACAGAATAAAAAACGCCTTGAATGAAGTTACCGTGGAGTAAGAAGAGGAATTCCTGCCTGCTGCAGGCTCTGGCACGAAGCAAATCTAGTTTTGCAGGGAGCTCTGCTCTAGTTTTCTAACTCAACCCAAACCCCCATTGTTTCTTCTTCTGTACCAAACACATCTCAAATCCAGCGTCAGAAGAAGCTGCTTCTTTTATCGCATTTGGGTGGAGGTTCTGGCCCCTAAACATGAGGGGGCTGCCAGGGACATTCTTGTGACACAGTTCACACGTTTTGGTTTCATATAACCAAACAAAATTCAGGCAAAGGGCGCAAGTTTCAGTTTCATGTGTTAAAATGCCTAAGTCTTAATGACAAAAAACCCCTATTCTGTATATTCTAGTATTCATTCAATCTGAAATCAAATACTCTGTGTGTCTCTCTGAAGAAAACATCTTCTAAGGACAGTAATTTTACACGTGCTCCTGGGTCAGTCTGCCTTCCTGCGTCCACAGACTGACTCTTTAGCTAAGTAACGCGGTTTCCAAGGGAAGATTTATTCCCACACTTGGTGAAACAGAACTTATTAACACAACTCCTGTAGGCCACCAGAAAGTCTCACTGACTCTCCTGAGCTCACAGAATTTTACTCTGTGTTATGCAACTCTCTTCAGCTACCTAAAGACAGTGCAGATGGCTCCCTGTCTTTCATACTACAATTTTTCTGGGAGGGTTTTTTTTTACTGAAAACATTACCTTTTATGACCTTGAGTTCTAGTTGTGCTATTGTGGAGATTTTCCTTTACACTTTCTAAAAACCTTTTTATCTTGCATGTAAAGGTTCTTAAATTATTCTGCAGCACTTTTCTGCCTATGTTAACATAAGTCATTCCATCAGAGACAGTAGCATAAGTATATGTTTATAAAAGTTTAGCTAAAATCAAGGCATCCAACTTAATATCCTAGATTGTAACTAAAGGACTTGTTTTAGAAAAAAAAAAATTTAAGTGTAATTCCCTTGGAAAAAAAGAGCCTTAAGCCATTTGACAGCTACAGGTTCTCCCCTCAGTATCTTCAAATGTACTGAATGAAATTATTGTAAAAAAACCAACCCTCAAAACCCCAACAAAATACCATGTGAGCATAAGGAATAAGAGGGCAAAGACGTGATCTGTGCAAAAACAAAGGCTGTTGTAGGGAGAACAGGAAAAATGGCAACATCCATTAATTTTTGCTCAACAGTTATCCTTAGAATTAAAACACAGTGGATTCTGTGACAAGAAGCCTTCTGTCTCACAGGGGCTGCTTACTCTCTGAAGGCAGGAAAGTGTGACATGGCCAGCTGTAAGAATCAGCAGGATTATAAAACTGTAACTCACCTCATGCTTCACTCAAAGGTTAGGAAGGGACTGTAAATCTTGATAGCAGGTTGTTCTCTTCCTCTCTTGTAAAAGAAAGGTTATAAGGAAAGCCAGGCCAGATAATGCAGGAACTGCAGGGTTGATTAGATCCTTAGGAACCATGTTCTTCACTAATTAACTAGTTCATTCAGCCCAAGAGAAAGCCACGGGTATCAGCAAAAGTACAAAAGCATTTATGGCTCATATGGCTTTTGACACAAATTGGAACAGGGGACCTTGTTTCTATCTGCTGGTTTGCTTGAGGATTTTGCAGCATGACAACTGTTCTGCAACGGAGTGAGATGTAAACTAGAATATGAAAATACAGTTGCTCTCGTTCTTTAGAAATAGAAGAATCAGATGGCTGGGAAGATCTTACTAGCCTGGTGAAAGTACTTTCCTCATCTTATTTTAAGCTCTAAGCAAGCAATTCCTAGTATAGAAAGGTTCTGAGTGACAGAGCTCAAAAAATCACAGCCAGATGTAGCCCAGCCCTGCTGCTCTCATCTCCAGCAGTTCAGAAAGCAGGGGCTGTTTGCAGTGGTATTATCACAACTACAAGACACTGTGAAATCTTATCTAGTTAGAGAAACTTAAAGCTGCTGCTGAAGTAACATGTCCACCCTGATTATAAGAAGTCTCTAATTTCAAAAAGAAAATTCTCAAAACAATAGAAAAGGTAAACACATCCAAGAATAAAAATAAAAGTCCTGTATTTACTGTCAGACTTCAGTGTCAGGAACTCAGGTGTAGCTGAGGATAATTTTCCCCTCCTGAGAGAAGGCTGACAAATTCTTTTTCTGTTGTTGTTCATCATCTTCCACTCATGTCTTGGTAACAAAGTCAGGTGCTGCAATACTGAATGTGCTGCATGTTTGATTAATTAATGCTGGAGCAGCTCTCCTATAGTGACATAACAGTCATCACAACTTCCCTGGAAAACTGGATAACAGAGTGATACTGCATGTTTCTGCTTTTCTTAGTCTATTGTTTACCAGAGAGATATGCAAACATTAGTTCACTTAGAGTGTTTGAGAGAATCAATGGAAAAACAGTTACTACTGACTCTCCTAGAAATAATATTTTTCTAGTTACATACTTTTCACAGAGCATCCCACAAAATTTCTATAGTTGAGACAAGCTGGATCATATACCCATAAATTATGCTGCCAAAAATGGTTGATCAGAGCAAAGGCTTCTGAAAACACTGAAGCTTTACAAGCATTTTAGCTTTGGGCAAAGCATGGAATAGCAGGCTGGAAAGGGAGACACAAGATTTTTACATGTTATAAGACCAAAAAGATTCTTTGTGACCATTTATACTAAACTCCCTATTACACATCAGACAGGACTATTCTCAGAGTCATTGATCAGAAGAAATCAATTCCTTGTTGAAGTAGAACATCTCTTTTAGAAAAATATCCAGCTCTGTTTTAAAGCTGTCTCCTCATATAATTAATAATGCTAACAAACACAGCATTGTGACTTTGAATTTGATGTGCTGTAGCTTCCAGTTTAAAGTTATATTATTCATTTATATGCTGGACTGGACTTTTTTTTCCAACCACAGGTTTCACCTCTCTTTGAAACAGTATTTCCATTTTCATTTGGTAAATCAAGTTGAGTTCCTACTGATTTGTTAAAGACAAAGGCAGAAAAGAGGAAGATGGGGAAAAAGAAAGCAATAATCTTCCCATCTACTGGCCCAGCTCATTTTAATACCATGGAAGCATTGTTTTAATCAGAAAAAAAAAATTCCATGCCTCAACTCCCATAGGCCTTTGCAAATTTCTAGTAGAGATACATGATCATTTTTTTAGATGTTTTGAACTGAAAAATATTTGCCTAAGGAGACAGGAGGAGCTGAGTCTTTCCAGTTCCATCTTGCCCTCCCTCTTTGTCACTGAACAGGCAGCAGGGTCTGATAATAAACAGCAGAGCACGCTCACATTTGAGAACTCAGTGGTTTTCTCTACATCGTTATGTGTGCAACTTCAAAAACACAAGTGGAAACCTGCAATACTGAGGCTCAAAACTAACTTAGAGCTCCTTATGCTCAAATGCTTCTGTAATACAGAAGTCTGAAAAGTCCTTCCTAAAAATCCAACATCTTTCACCTCCTTCTCAACTGTTTGCAGCCTTTTTATTGGTTCCACTACCCTTTTATGATAATTTTCTCTTCTTTTGTGTATGCAAATACAATTCATACAGTCCTGGCAAGCCATGTGGCCACAAATAAATAGCAAGAATTGTGGTGAATCTCTCCCTGCTTGCTGCATCTCTTATGTTTGTGGTGATTTGGAACACAATGGGAGTCAGAGCTGCCAGAAGAGACATTCTTAGGAAATGGTAATGAAACAAATTACCCACTTAACATGGCAAAGAGCATTTTGCTAAACTGACGTACAAACCAACAGGATTTTAACAAACAGTATCTCAATCAAGTTAACACTATTCTCTTCTTTTAGAAAGGAATTTTCACAACATATTCCTAAATTTTGGCATCAGAATAAAAAACTATCAGAAACAAATCTATTTACAGTTTGTAGCAAACTGCTAATCATTAACTGAAATTCACAAAATCCCAATCCAATAAAAATGGTGCAGTGTATGATGGCTGGAATTATTTGAGAACAGCTTTCCATTTGCCTGTTTCAAAGTTCATTCTGCAAAGGGTACCAGTGGAAAGAAGTTGTCAGAATTTGCTCTTTAGATCACGTGTACTCTATGGACTGCTGGCTGCAGGCCTGTTGAGAGACAGAAGGCCAAATCTATTGTCCTGGTTTCCATGTGATAGCTTGTTTTAAGAGACAGACAGAAGTGTGTGACATTAATGCAGTATGTTAATATTACTTCCCAAGAAAGAAATCGATGGATGCAAAATTCAGAATTTGCAAATATTAAAAAAAAAAAAAAAGGAAGATATTTCACAATTTCATAAGTGGAAAAGAAAAAGAACAATGAAAATTAGGAAAAATGATAGTGTATAAAAACCTCTTTACTATGAGGCAATGCACAGTAGGAAGTTCCCTGAGAACTGGCTTTTAGCATTGTAGGAACACAAGAAATTGAACAGTTAAAGCAAAACAAAGAACATAAATGATAGCTCAGAGCTTTATTTATCCAATACCCCATCAGCAGCTTTAGACTGTGATTTATCAGCTAGACTTGCGAAGAAATTTTATAACCATTGCTACTGTTTGAGTAATCCATAGAGAATAAGCTTTTGCACTTACCTTGTTATAGACAGAATAGCAGGATTAGGTTTTACTTTTCTGATGAATAAGGGCCAAAAGTGTCCCAGCTAAACAAAATCCTGGCAGCACTGCACAATCATCAACATTCATCTACCTGCTATTTCAAGTAAGCTCACAGAATGGTTAGTTAAAAACATTAAAAAATCACCTGCAGAGCAATCGTGGTGTTCTTCGCAGGATATTTCCCCACCAGTCCTTGTTCTTTGCGTTTCTTGAATTTCCTAAAGTAGTCCTGTATCAGGAAGGTGGCATAGAACTTCCCCACGGTTACCTCATCATCTAAATGAACAGACCAGACAGATCTCTCCCAAGTCAGCACATTTATCAATAGCCTGTACACTCACATCTGATTTGGGGGAAAATGTGATGGGTGCAACAGGTACTGTGCTTCCAGCTTACAACAATGGAGCCTGTAACGGGCTCAAAAGCAATGTTTCAGCAAGCAGGTTTGGTTCAGTCAGTTAAGTGAACTCATCCTAATAAAAGAGAAAATACAATACTTTACCAAGACTCATGTACTTCTAAATAAGTTTCTAACAAAACCATAAAAATCTTTGTATATACATAGAAGCTGAAGTACTGGGTTAGTTTCTTGGAGTAAATAGATTAAATAAAATCTACTCTGACTCACATACACTGATGTTCATAAGAGTGACTCTGCCTACATCTCTTTTTTTGTCACTTTGCTTGTCAGTGTATGTACTGTGTCAGATCTGTAATGCTGAAAGGAATGAAAATAACTTCCATCAGTGAATTCAGTACAATTCAAACAACAGGCAAATAGCCAGGGCAGTGAAATGTAGCATTTTTACAGAGTCACTGTTGTGAACAAAATCCAAATTTGAAAGTTTCCAAAGGCAGGTGCCTTGTGAGGACACCAAAATCACCTGGTTCACAGCAGGTTAAGAATTAATGTGTTTATGAGCCATTGAATCATTCCATTGGGCAAGTTTGATCTCTCGGTGATTAATGCTTGCCAGAAAACTAGGAATAGTTTTCTATCCAAAAACATTGCTTTTGTTGTCACACACTTTTTTTCCCTAGAGCTATCTGACATGAAGTTCCATTTCTCTTCCTGCTGTACTGTCCAATCTCCCCGTGTTTTTCAGTATCCAGAGGTAGATATTTGCAACAGGATTTCTGGCTGCTGCTGCCCATAAAGAGGAGCTGGTGTGGTTTAGGCATCAAGGGTTATTCTGTACAGTCGTAAGTTGACTGAACATGAAAATCTAACATGCTCAGACACATTTGAACACGCCTCTGTTAGAAATTATAGGCTTTTTTAAACATTTGATTAAAACAGGCTGTCCATGTATCTTCATTTTATCAATAATATGTGCCAATGTATCTCACTAAGGACAGTATTTGTAGTACTGCTTTTACTGGTAATGACTGTTTTTTCTAATTTAAATTGACTTTCTTCTTTTAGTGACTTGCTCTCATTGAAAAGGGTGGGGAATCCAATCCATGGACAATACTTTTCAAATTCATTTTTACCTCTCTGATAGAATTTATGTCAAAACGAAACCTCTACCATACGAAATCAGCTCCTCTCATTATAATGTCTGAAACGGGCTGTATGCACGTGAGAAAGTACAACAGGTTTTCACTGTAGTGAAAATGCACCCAGAATGTCTTCTCCTAGAAGTTTGTCTTTAAAGATATCAAAACAAAAATAATCATAACAATTGCTTCAAAAGATACTGGTTGGGAGACCAGTCTGTTGTAGGAAATATCTTAGCATATTAAAGAGCCTGCTCTGCCAAACTCTGACAATTCCTCAAGGGTCAGAGTCCCCTCAGTTCCTGCTAGGAAAGGCAGAAGTAGCAGGAAATATCAGGAACAGCTCACAAGAAAAGCTCACCAGTCTACGGATTCCATCTCAGCAATAAAAAGCTTTTTAGTTGATTCTGTGAATCTCATTAATAAACCTTTTGTGAACATTTGCTTTGATGGTCACCTGTAACCTTCCTTTGCAGCTCTTCAGGAGACCTCTCCATGGTGCATTGTATTAGGAGGAGATCTCTTATACAACATGGGATCTAAACTTGCCTTCCCTAGTTTAGATAAATCCACTGATCTGCAACATGGCTCTGGTTTCAGGCCCCAGATAAGCCTTTCCCCATCCTTCATACTATTCCATTTCAAGTATTTGAGCAGAACTTTTAAGGAACTGAGTTAGCAAAGGGCTCCCAGAAAGAACAAGCACATAGAAGTGACAGACTTGATATAACAAACACCGCTATGGGTTGCACTTAGAGCATGTCTCACGTCGGGCTGTGACACTGCACCACCACTGACTGTGCCTGAGATGACAACACCTGTGAAATACCAGGAGGCAGAAATGAAGGGCCCTTACTGATCGCTTCGGACACGCACCAATTTTTTATAAACATATCAGAGAAATGCACTGCCAGTTTGCCGAACTGTGCATGCCCAAGTCTGTCTGTGTGCCCACGGTGCTTGTGTTTGCCCCAGGCACAGTCAGTCCTACTGCAGACGAGCACACAGGAACTGAGGCCTGGCCAAGGGGAGCCATCCTTGACTCTGTTTTTTGAGTAACACACATACAGCCAGATATAGACAGGTATAGGAAGGCAGCTAAGCATTACTGACCACAAAATAGACAAATCGCTAATTACAATTAGTGACGGCAAAAGGAATCATTTCAAAAGGAAGGTGTTGGAAGAGGGAAAAAAGTAGTAGGCAGGATTAAATGGATTTGCAGGTGGAGACTGGGAAGTTTAGAGAATACAGGTGAGTCCGTAGTGAGTTTTATGTATTCCTCTTACTCTCTAGTCTTATCAATACATCAGGAATTTGACTGACATTCTACGTTTTTGCAAAGCAGTTTCACCTTTCTGTACTGAAAATGTGTTGCTAACTGTGAAAAGTCTCACTGAGTTATAGCAAGAAGTTATTTAATCAGTACCAAGAATTAACTGTTTATTTCTAGGTCATGTATTTATAATTCAAGGGGGAAAAAAGCCTGCTATATTGATTATTTTCATTCTGCTCTGCAAATAAGTGTTCTGGAGACACAGTCATGACACACAAAGGACCTAGCATTCAGTAATATCAGCACAAGTAATACTGGTGCAAACTACTATAAACTGAACCTCTCAATAATTTTAAGTGCAAGTGATTTTAACATACTGAATTTGAATGCCTTGTTGATTTATACTGAGGAGAATTTTCCATCTCCTAGGAAATTGTTATTATCAGCTGTCACTGGTGTTAATTCATAGACAATTTCCCATTGAATATTAAACATCAAAACTAATTTCTACTGTACACTAAGCTATTTTACACTCCTATGGCAAAGGAATGTAAAATAGCTGTATTACTCTATTTTTCTAGGTGGATTACAATATTTTCAATTTTCAGATAAATCGTAACAAGATCCACAGAGGAACAAAGTAAACGGGAAATGGAAATTCATAAATCTGCAGGAGTTCCCAACACATTCCTATTTATGCTGGGCTGCAGAAGCCATACTGTTTCCTACCAACNCAATTAGTGACGGCAAAAGGAATCATTTCAAAAGGAAGGTGTTGGAAGAGGGAAAAAAGTAGTAGGCAGGATTAAATGGATTTGCAGGTGGAGACTGGGAAGTTTAGAGAATACAGGTGAGTCCGTAGTGAGTTTTATGTATTCCTCTTACTCTCTAGTCTTATCAATACATCAGGAATTTGACTGACATTCTACGTTTTTGCAAAGCAGTTTCACCTTTCTGTACTGAAAATGTGTTGCTAACTGTGAAAAGTCTCACTGAGTTATAGCAAGAAGTTATTTAATCAGTACCAAGAATTAACTGTTTATTTCTAGGTCATGTATTTATAATTCAAGGGGGAAAAAAGCCTGCTATATTGATTATTTTCATTCTGCTCTGCAAATAAGTGTTCTGGAGACACAGTCATGACACACAAAGGACCTAGCATTCAGTAATATCAGCACAAGTAATACTGGTGCAAACTACTATAAACTGAACCTCTCAATAATTTTAAGTGCAAGTGATTTTAACATACTGAATTTGAATGCCTTGTTGATTTATACTGAGGAGAATTTTCCATCTCCTAGGAAATTGTTATTATCAGCTGTCACTGGTGTTAATTCATAGACAATTTCCCATTGAATATTAAACATCAAAACTAATTTCTACTGTACACTAAGCTATTTTACACTCCTATGGCAAAGGAATGTAAAATAGCTGTATTACTCTATTTTTCTAGGTGGATTACAATATTTTCAATTTTCAGATAAATCGTAACAAGATCCACAGAGGAACAAAGTAAACGGGAAATGGAAATTCATAAATCTGCAGGAGTTCCCAACACATTCCTATTTATGCTGGGCTGCAGAAGCCATACTGTTTCCTACCAACTGAGCACATCCAGGTTTTCAGCCTTCTAGCTACACTGAAGAGCTACATTTGCAGAATAAACATTAGCAATGAATTTTAGTATAGCTGAAAAGAAATACTCAGCAATGAAATGAAGCTGAAGTTAAGAGTGAATTACTAGGTGAGATTAGTTCTAGGGATGTAATCTGTACAGGTTCCTTGTCAGATTGATTTAGGCAGGCAGAGCTCGCTATTCTGAAGCATGCGTCTCTATTTCAATAAAAATGTAGGGGAATAAAATTGGCAAGAGGCAACGCTAATTCCATGCCACCACCCTAAAACAGAATTGCTTCAGAATATTCGGAAAGACTCATAGTTCAAAGGAACAGAGGCTGCAGAAAAAGCTCAAGCACATAGTTACAACAATAACAAAGCGATTGATCTATGCCATGCAAGCACTTAGGTGTAAGGCTAAAAACAACAGAGTAGAACACAAAAGTTGTTTTAAATGTGCAGTATCAGTTCCCCTTTGGACAGCTAATTTAGCCAGATTTTTTTACTTTATCCCCACTATTATCCAGCAGCCACCCCACCAACAGCAAGTGGCTCCTTCAGCCACGGAGCTGCTGCTGCTCCTGGGTGATGCCAGGAGCAGTGCAGGCAGCGCTCCTCCTCCTGGCACTCAGCATCCCCTTCCAGGGCCAGCATCCCCCTCCACGGGCCAGGGGCTGGAGTCTGAGCAGTCTTGGGAGCTGCCACAGCACAGTGAAGGCACAATAAACTACAAGAAATACGAGGGGATTACAATGGATCTGAGGATTGGATGTCTGGGTAAATATACCCTGGGCGTGATTGACAGTGAGACAGATCCTGCACCTTTAAAACTTGAAAAAGCAAGTAAAAAACAGTCACCTCAACCTACACTACAGCGTATTAATAAAAATGTATATATTGAAAAAGGCTAAATATATATATCAGAATATATATATTTACAAAGAGAGATATTGACATGTCATTTTACGGCACATAGGAACACTTCATAAACGTGCCTTGTAGCGCTCACAAATGCTTGGTGTCATTAGAATTCAGATATCTCTTTGGATGGGCCACTATATGACTAAATCAGTCATATATCAGTCTTATTGGCATAAATCTGAACCATTTCCATCATCTGTGGAATGGCTCTGGTTCAATCTAGTGTAATTGAGATAATTTAGCTTCTTGCTTTATTAATTTAGCAAAAAAAATTTTTAAGCTCGTTATTAAGTTTTTTTTCTCCGAGAAGTATGCAACATATACAAGCAAATAAGCTATAATGTAGCATAATAGAAAATATGTTGTTTTGCTCAATGCATTGAAATCAAGGTAGTTTATTTTGCTGAATGATTTGAAACCAAGACTACATTTAGGTCTAATAAGGTATTTTCTTCAAGCAAGAAAATAATCATAACATTTTCCTCTCTCTTTTTGATCTAAGTTTCACTTATCAGTCCTATAAGTATTATCTACTGCAATAGAATATAATTGTCTCAATATTTATTTTGTTATTGTTTGTTATCCTTAAATCACGTTACAATTGCAAAATTTAGCGGTTTTATTTCTTTGGTTCCTAACAATCTAGAAAGACCAACATGCACAAAGAACAGCACACAGCAGAGTTTATCAGACTGACCGCCAGCGGGAGGGACAACTTGGTCAAGTAATTTCATGCTTGTTTTCTTCCATATTTTCTTTATGACTGCTCTGAGTTCTTCATTGGCTTGCTCTAGGTTACCTGTGGCAAGGAAATGGGAAACAGAGGATGGCAATTATGGTTCAACCAGCTGCAATGAACGATCCTTTGGATATTAATTACTGTATACAATTACAGATTCTGACAGAGAGCCTTTGGGGAGAGCCCATACTATGTGATGTAGCAGACAATGCCACAACTAAAGAGAAAAAAAGGGAATAAGACATCAATTCCTGGTGCTTTCAAATCCAGCTCCAGAGCACTGCAGATGTCAAATGTGACTTCCAGACTCTGGCCTCACTCTGTCACTCCTTCTGCTTAAATTGTCCGGAAGGTGACAGCTTGCTCTTTACAAGCCATTTCTTCCTTGATCCAAAGCTGAGCCTTTATTTACTTAATCACAGTAATTACTCAGCTGTACAGGCTAGCAAGTTCAGAAAACCGAGTACTGAGCAGTTTTTCATCTCTTGCAGTCCTCACCTAAACCACAAAAATGCCTGAGGAGACTTAATCTAAGTTTGTTATTGCCAGCAGAACCCAAATTCTCCTCAGAACGGCAGAAGAAACGGAACCAAAAGCAGTAAAAGATGGCAAAAAAAATCTGAAAAATATGTAAAAATAGAAAGAAAATTCTTTGAAACATTCCACTATCTTTAAAAACCTTTCCCTCTTTAATACAAATGACAGAAATCCATTCAACCCAGTCAGAACTGGCCTTGACCAGACTGGGAATGTTGCTTTCAAGTGTGCAAAAGTTGCAGCTGCACCACTGTGGGATCCAAGGCACTGAGCTAACAGGTAGCGAGGGAGGAGCGCCTTGGTTGGGCAGGAAGGGGAATTCATTCATTTCTTGAAGTAGAACTCCTGCTATGCCACTGCTGCATGTTTTTATCTGACCAGATGAAAACACAGAATAATTTCCGAGGTAGCTTTGGCTCTCGCTATCCCTTTCCTTTCATTTTCTAGCAAATCCTTCCTTGCAACAGTGAATACAATCCATGAATCAAAAGCAAACGAGATCCAGCAAGACCAAGGCAGCCCTACTCATGTCCAACAAAAGAAATAAATTTTAACTTTTCCTCATTGTGCTTCCTGACAAGTGCAGTAAAAGCTTCACAGTGCAGAACCTTACCTTCTGTTTTTATCTTTAGAGCAGTCCTAACCAAAGCAAATAAAGTAGCATTGAACATGACGGTTCCATCACTGTTTAGTGGCATATTCATGGCTACTAACCTCTGAAAAAGAGGAAAATAAAAACAAATTTTGATGCTGCTTTCTTTGAAAAAAACTCTGGTAATGTTAATTTTTGAAAAGATGATGTATTCAAAGAATAGCATTACTGAGAGGAATATAAATTATTGTCTTGGGGTGACTTAATGCTGTTGTTTCCCCTATCACTGCTCTATGCCCAGATATGATCCTGAGCCTTTCTGTGTCTTTAAAACTGGGTGTAAGGGAGAGAAAAAAACCTGAGTGAACTTTTCAAAACAGTTTGTGCCTCCAGGACACAGAGATTAGCTGCTGCTGCTGCTGCTGAGGAGCGGAGGAAGCACCCTTCCTGCTTCTCTCGGCTTTTCGGCTCTGTTTCTCCAGAGAGAGACCGAGAGTTAAGACTCTTCCTCGGACTTCAGCTTTCCCCTTCTTCTCTTCTGGACTGTTTCAACATCAGAACACCAGAACTCACTGGGAAAATTTCCACCTTAGGCCCAGAGGGGGCCCAGGCCGACCCAGCTCTGAGGAGGAGGAGAGAGA